>PVKB01000854.1:462500-566420 GCA_004027205.1 Ctenodactylus gundi | reverse complement strand
CTCTTGTGGCTAAAAAAACAAAACAAAACAAAACAAAACATTGATTTGTAGCATTTGTTGATTTTCATTGATAAATACTCCCTCTATGGATTAAAAACTTTTCCCCTCCCAACTTATCTGTCAATGATTAGGGCCTACAAATTAACTGATAATAGGCAAATTAACAGTGGAAATGGCAAAGTTTATTCACATATATGTGGAATTGCTCAGAAGTAAGTAACTTCTTGAATAGCCACAGGTAAAGGTTTACATAACATCTAAAAAGAGGGTATTTAGAGCTTCAAAGATGGGAAGTTCTGACGAAGTTGTTTTGGTAGTGTCTCAGTGTCCAAGGTGAGTAACTGGGTGAGATTGGGGTTTGGATTGTGGCACCTAACTCTTGTTATATACACAGGTCAGAGATAACTAGGGAAGTATTGGTGGGGAAATAAGTAGGAAAGCCACTTTTTCCCCATGAAATCATCAACTAGCAGCAGTATGGATTGGAGAAATACCATTTAAAAAGCAGGAGAAAAGGTATAATGACAGGCGAGATTTTTTTTTTCCTTAAGAAGCATTGAGTAGACCTATCTTGGAGAGGGAAAACATCACTACCTCCTAAAAATCTGCCTAGACAAGTAACTGGGAATGGTTTATATCACAGAGGTAACATGTGAAAGAGGAAAGGTTTGGGAAATTCAAGAATGCTAAATTAGCACTGCTTTAAGGACATACAGGTGGCAATGTCGGCTGTTAGGTATGGCTCTGGAGTTCAAAGGACTGAGTGGACATGATTGTATTTTGGGAAAGGCAGAAGTCAATACGCTCTGGTGTTCTTTTTGTGCATATGCTTTAGTCCCTTCAGGCTGCTGTAACAAAATGCCTTAGGCTGGGTAGATTATAAGCAACAGAAATTTATTACTTACATTTCTAGAAGTGGGGAAGTCCAGGATCATGATGCTAGCATATTCAGTGCATCTGGTGAGATCTTATTCCTCATAGGTAGAGTCTTGTGTGTCCTCAAATGCTCTCTTTTATGAGAGTATTAGTCCCATTCACGAGGGCTTTGCCATCAAGGTTGTGTCACCTCCCAAAGGTCCCATCTCCTCTTACTGCCACCATGGGGATTAGGTTTTAACATTTCAGTTTGAGTGAACACATATATTCAGGTCATAGTAGAATGTTTCAAAAATATATTATTTCAGACAACATTTTTAAGCTAATATTTTCTTTTGTGAGAAATTCTTTTAACTAATCTCTTAGAAGATACCTATGATTTTATTTATTATAATTTGAAGTAGGATGTGTGATTTACTTCAAATTTTGTTTCAATACACTGGCCATAGGGTAATTGAGGCTTAATCACTACCTTATATTAACTGTTAGTTCAGTAACTACTAGATGATTCTTTAGAATCATAAAAAATTATCAATATGTATACAAATAATATTATAATGTGTTATAGCATTAGGGGTCATTAATGTCACAAAACTCTACAAGCCAGGACTGTGCCAGCTACTGAGTATCTATGAACCCTGTCTCTGTGAAGCTTAGAGTCTAATGGAGAAAGTGGACTTTAGGGCTGAGGGTGCAGCTCAGTGGATAAAGCACTTGCCTCATATGCATAAGATCCTGGGATCTATCCCCCAGTACGACATCAAATTAGCCAGGTGTGGTGGCTGAGGCAGGAGGATGGCCATGAGTTTGAGGCCAACCTGGGCCCCCATAGTGAGTTCAGGACCAGCCTGGGGTACAGAGTGAAATTCTGTCTCAAAAAAGGCATTAATCTCATAAGCATGGAGATGAATAAAACCAGTATTGTCTATAAGTTCTAATATGTGTATGCCCTAAAGAAGAGTATATGACGCTGAGGAAGGAGTGTGGCCTAGCTGGAGATCAGAAAAGGCTTCCCTGGAAGGTCACAGGGGATGGTGGTTGGAGGAGCAGCTGGCATGTGAACAGTATGAGGAACAATGATCAGAATAGGTGCTGCTGAGATGGGTTTCAGGAGTTTGCGGAGAGGCAACAGTTTGGTCTGGAGAAGTGGAGGAGGGCTGACCAAGGCAAAAGTGATGGGGACTCTTAGGAGGCCAAATCATAGGCTTTTGGGAATGAATTAGCATAAAGAGAGAGGTCAGAAGTTGGTTTTAGCTTTTGATTTAATGTCTGGTATTTTATTCAGAGATCATCACTGATTTAGTATTTAAGTGCAATAAAAACAGCAGCTTACAAAGTCTAGGGATAATAATCTAGCTTCCTTTTTCAAGATTTCCTATTAATCTCATTTGGAACTAAGAATTTATTGCAAAAATTGAATTCATTGGCAATTGTAGTAGCAGGTAACTACGCAAATATCTCTTCACGGAGCAGTGGCACACAGGTTGGCCTTGGAGCTTCCATCTTCTGTCACTTACATGAAATTTTTACCCATGTGAACTGGAGCTAGAGGCAAGTATGCCTTTGTTTTTTGTTTTTTAGAAAGACTTCTTTTTTTTTAACTAGCAAAAAAAAAAATCTCTCACTAAACATTCATTTTCCTTCAGGTTTTAGGTATACCCTACTCTGTTCAAAGGCTAATGGTATATTAGACATAAGCTTCTATTTTGGTCTTCTTTTATTACAAGTTTATCTGTTGGCAGAGATTTAATGCCAAACTCGCAACAACTCTAGTTAATTTTTAAAGTAAACAATGATAAAGAAAGGTAACATGGAATTTTGTTACAGTGACCTCTGTTAGCTTTCAGTCATACAAGGATATGCTTAAATAACTAAATTTGCCTTCATATCTGTTACTTTAAGTATATTTATGTGGTATAGATTTAAGTTCATTTAATGTAGTAATGTGATATAGGTTTAACTTTGTTTTATTGTAGCAATTCGCCTGTTAGGTCACTGATGAAAATTTATCGTAAGAAAACTGATTGATGTAAAAATAACCCTGTGAATGTATAAGTATGTACCTTCCAGTATTCAGCTAAGGCATTTGAAATTTAACTTTTTTTTCTTCTTCTTTCCCAAATTTACTAGTCTTTTGAACTACGTGCTTGTAGTTATTTTCTAATGTGAACTGGTGGGTAAGGCCAGGTTTAAGAAGAGCAACAAAGATATAGCAAAATATAGAAAAAAAACTTTTGGTAAATATCCCAATAAAGGGATTGGTTGGATTCAGAGAAGAGGCATGAAGATTTAATTCCTGCAACCCTTTGAGGAATAGGAAGCTGAGTTAGAGTGGTGACTTAAGTGAAATGATTTAGGTGCGGAAGATTGATATGTTGAGTACTGTATAATTTCTCTGACTTGGAAAACCCAGAACACAGACATTCTATAGAACCACATGAAATGATAGCCGCAATTGGGGGAAGGGATAAAGAGGGGGTGGGAGGGTCAAAAATGGGAAGGGATTGTAAAGTTGATATGATACATATGTGCATGAAATACCCAAATTCATTGTAAACATTATGAATTACATATGTTTATTAATAAAAGTAGTGGGAAAAAATTAAGAAATTACTACAATAACCTCTTGTTTTAGCTGTGACTTTTATGTGATATGCTGGGCTACAGCAAATTGGAAAAAAGATTGAGCCAATCAGCTAGGTCATAATGCCACGTGTGAGAATAAATTTGAACATTTAGATTTTAGCAAAGTTGATTATAATTTATTTTTGTTTTATATATGGAGAAATTATAGCTAAAAGGGCTTTGTAAGTATCCATACTGGCAAACAATGGCCTGCCACCTGTTTTTATAGCCTGTAGCCGAAGAGTAGTTTTTAGTTTTTATTTTTATTTTTGGTGGTTCTGGGGATCGAATCCAAGGCTTCAAGCATGGTGCTTACCCAAGTGCTCTACCACCAAGTTACACCTCTATGCTCAATTTATGCCTTTATAAATAATTGAAAAAAATCAAAAGAATAATCTTTCATGAAACATGAACACAATATGAAATTCAAAAGTCATTGCCCAATAAATAAGGTTTTATTGGGATATTACCATACTCATCCTTTTGCCTGTTGTCTCTGGTTGCTTTCAAGCTATAGTCAGAACAGATGGTTGTTTCGGAGTCTATCTGGTCAATAAAGCCAGAAATTGTACTACCTTTTCATCCCATATCTAAATAGTCCCTGTGTAAGAATGGGTACTATGTAGATCATTCACAGCCAACTGAATGACTTCCAAAGTATAAATGAACTACGCAGAGTAAAGTATCTCCATCAGAATAACCGTAGCCTCTAACATATATGCAGCATTGGCAGTGCGCTTAATACTCTTGAGAATACCTTACACCACGGACTCATTTAATCCACAGAACTCTGTGAGCTACTGGCTTAGCACATTTTATAGCAATCAGCACAGCAAAATTAAGCAAGTTGCCCAAAGCCAGGGCCAGAAGCAGGTAGTCAAACTTGCAAGTTTATCTCCATCGTTTTCTCCCAAGTATGCACCTTATAAATGCTTCCTGTTCAATGTATCTCATTCTTGCGTAGGAGATAAAGTCACAGGCACATCTGTAATTTGAAAATTGAAATCTAAATTGTTCCAGAGTCTGAAACTTTCAGCACTGACATGATGACACAGGTAGAAAAAAAAAATCCACTTTATGAAACTTTGCTTCATGTACATTAAAACAAAAGAAATTCCCTTCAGGCTCTGTGCATAAAGTATATAAATATGAGACAAATTGTGAATTTAGATGTAAGTTTGGAGATATCTCATGTGTATGCAATGTTCAAAAATCCAAACCCCGAATCACTGCTGGATCCAAGCAGTCTAGGTAAGGGGTATTCTTACTTCAGGCAATTCCAGGTAGTAATGTGTTTATGGTTTATAAGTGCTTAATCAGTACAATTTAAATGATTTCAAATTGGAATTATTTTAATTTGGTTTTAGCAGTGATTTTAGTTTATTGGATTATTATACAGTAGGTTCTCCAGTCTTAAACCACAAATTACTTTTTATTTTTTCTGAGCAGGCCTCAGGCTTACTTTCTGTTGTTTATATCTAATTCATGACCAATAGTTTTCTAATTTCTTTTAGCATTAATGCCAGTTCCCTGATTCAAAATCCCACAAGTTTCTCATTGCCTTAAAATCATTTCAGTTTCTTGCAGCTGATGTGAGTTTTCACACCCAGTCTGTCCCCACCTCTTGGGCAGCTCCAGTGCCATACTTCCTTCTCTGTGCTCTAGCTGTGCTGGTCTTTTGTAAGGTCCCTGAAGAAACCAAACTTCTTCCTGCTTTTACCCATGCTGGGTGTTGTGCCAAAACCCATTTTTATTCAGGTCCTTTTAATTCATATTCTGAAAGGCCTTAACTGTCTTTCGTCTCCTCAGAGGCTTTCTTGAGCCTCTTTTCTATTTTTCTTTTTCTTTTTTTGAGATGGTCTCACTTTGCAGTCCAGGCTAGTCCCAAGCTCATTATGTAGCGTAGGCAGGCCTGGAACTCACAGCAGACCTCCTTGACTGAGCCTGCCAAGTGCTGGATGACAGACATGTGCCACCTCACCCCTCTAATCTTTATGTGATATTGGGGAATTGAACCCCGCGCCTTTGCACATGCAAGGCAAGCACTTTAACCACTGAGCTACGCCCCCTAGTCTGAGCCCCTCTTTCTTCCTTACCTCTCATCCTTGTTCTTCCTAACACTTCCCACTCTCTGTCGTGTTTGTGGGGTTTTGTTACTTGGTTCTCTCCCCACCTTTCCACTAAGTTGCGAGCTCCACAGGGGAAGGGACTGTGAGCCTTTTTGCTGTTGTAAGTGCTGAGTTTACCACAGTGCCCAGCGTGCGACAGGCCTCCTGTAAACATCTGTGAAATGAATGAAACAATTCTACTTTCAGTGCTACTTTTCAGCCTGAGAACTCACCACCAAAGAAATACTGTAGCTGTTTCTTGAACTAAAAAGCTCTGTCAGATTCCTTTTATGCTCCTGATTGCATCCTTCCAGGTTGATTTTTATGAAACCTTATGTTGATAGAATCCTTTGCTTCCTCAAGATCCCATAACAGCGGCAGAATCCCTACTGATTCAGGTACAAAATTCCTTTGCTTTTTTGCTTTTTCCCTAAGCTTTCCTCTTTGTAATCTTTTGCTTCTCTTTCATGGAACTCTTTGCTTTTTAGGCTGGCTCCTTGCACAAGCCACTGGCATTCGCTGTAAATGCTTGCTACCTTCCAACACTCCTGTGAGGGCCTGTCTATAACTTCAACCTCTCATTCCTTGATTTGCCATTGTAACTACTGCCTTATTCACTCTCAGAACTTAAATCTTGGTCATGTCCTTGAATAGATTCACCAAAGTAAGTCTTGTTTGTACAATGATATGGAATATCCATTGTGAAAATTTTGCCTCAGAATCTCAGTAAGAAGCTAGTCCCTATTTGAGGAGAGTGTATTTTACAGAATAGTAAGGAGGGAAGTGCTTTGTCATTTGATGTTCGGTTTGGGGATTACAAAAGGATGGACATTCATGTCATTTGTGTCCGGGACTTTAATTGAGATATTTGATGTCAGTGAACAAAGTTGTATTTTACCTTTATTAAATTTTGCTATACATAGTTAGGCTTGAGGTTTTTAAAAAACCTAGGCCATAGGAGCTAGAGTAATCCAGGATTGGTAGCCGCAGTACAGGGCAGGAGGCTATATTCTATCTGTAAGAAAAAGTAGGTTTATTCACCGTGTAGAAAAGGTTGTAGAAGAAATGTCTAATTAGAATCATTGTTGTATTTTATAAGGAGCTTTTTAATACTAATAACTAAAAGTAATTTTTAAGTTCTTAAAATCAAAATGCTCCCTCTTGAACTTTGAAATTGTTGATGGCTGGCATATTTAGATTAATATTTCTGTTCATAATCTACTCAAAAATGCATATCACAGTGTTTAATGCATAATATTTAAAAAATAAGCCTCGCCACCCATTTGAATTTATTACCTCTTACTCTGTTAGTAGATTTAATTTCTTAAGTCTTTTGAGATTCTCAGCCTAAGTTTAGAATGTCTTGGCCACTAAGGCAAAAATTGTGTAGCCTGAGAAAACTGTCTTCTAGGTGCTTTGGATGTTGACATTGCAGGGTTACTACTGTTCATATTTTGTGTCAAAAACTTGAAAGAGCAAAAATAAGTTATGTTTGCTTTTAATTTGTGTTATATGTGTATATTAGATGTTTGCAACTTATTTTCTGTATGGAATACTTGAATTATATTACCTTGCCTCAAACCATAAAATATATTCATTTTATACACTCTAAGAAATAAATATGTTTGATGTATTATCTGCTTTCCGAGGTAAGTAACTTGCCTGGGGTCACTCACTAATGAATGGTAGAATGTGGGTGAGAAAAGCCAGACCTGTGTGACTGCATAGCCTGTGACTGTGACCAAACCACTGTACTCTTCATAGGCATAAACAGATGGTTGTACTGCAGAATAAAGGAAGAATATACAGAAACATAAAGATATAGAATATATCCCAATAATAGCAATATGATCATTAATTCCAAGTTCTTTGACATTATTGACTTTTTATGAATTTAAAATTAAGAGTAAATATGTAGTACTGATTAGGAAGCAAACTCCTAGAACTTGGAATGGGAAATGCCTGGAAAAAGGTCAAATATTGTTCTTAGTGCTCTACACAAATTATTTCATTCATCTCCAGAACAGTCCTATCAGGTTTGTGGTCTTACCATCCACTTCTGCAGCTTAGGAAACTGAGGCTCAACAGATATTAAATATCATTGAGTTCTTTTTGTTGTTGTTGTTGAGACAGGCTCTTGCTCTGTAGCCCAGACTGGGCTTGAACTTGGCAGTCCTCCTGTCTCAGCTTCCTGAGTGCTGGGATTATAGGAGTACACCACCATGCCCAGATTTATGTGGTGCTAGGGAATCAAACCCAGGGCCTGTGTTTGCCATACAAAAGTGCTTTAACCACTGTGCCATTCCTCGAGCCCCATTAAGATATTTAATTCCCGAAGAACATACAGGAGGTCCAGTTATATTCTTTTGAGTACTATAAATTCTTCCTCCCTGAAAAAATTATTTTTTCCAGGCTTTAAAAGTAAAGGATTTTTTTTTTCACCAGTAATACTTTTCCTTTAATGAACAACTCTAAGACTTGCCGTTACAGTTCTCAGACTGAGACAGTGCTCACGTTTAGGTCTCAGTAGTGAGAAATTAATTAAGAATCAAAAGAATTTTGTGCTAACTTTTGTTGTAGTATCACTTATGTAAAATAGCATTTATAGGTTACTGGTCAAAATTTATAGCTCATAAAGTTATATAGCCCAAGGTTTTATGAGTTAAAAATCTAAAAATCAGTTGACTTATAGATGTTGAGTTAGAAAACAATGGCTATATATTTTACCAGGAATAGTCTTTTTTGTGTTTTTACCTTAAAATACCATCCATGCCTCTGTTTGATGTGTTTCTTATTACTCCTTTCTACAAATATATTGTTTGTGTTGATAGGATATTGTAGACTTTTGTGATATCCTGTTAGGTTCAGCACCCCTATATTTGTGTGTATGCAGGCATTTTGGGTATTTAGTTATATTTCCACAGTGGTTACCTTGTTTTAAAACACACCCCTGTCCTGTGGAAAAATACATTACTTGGAGATGTGGACAGATCCAGGCTTAACAGCCTAGCAAGAATAATGAAAGAAGACTGAAAACCAAATCATTCAGAATCTTATATATGTGAAAAATCAATATCAAGTATCCAAAGAACTCTTAGTGGTTCTATTTAATATTTAGCAAGTTTTTTTTTTTCTATATCATGTTTTTGTGGGAGAAACAGATATTGTAATATCTCTTCAAAATCAATAATTTTGGCTTATTCTGTGTTATTTTCAAGTATGTAGAAAGACCATAACAACCACATCATTTTTCTGATTTATTTAGAACAGAATTTGAATTTCATCCTCCAAATTTGAAAGAACTAGAAAGCTATTATCTCTAGACAAGATCTTAAATTATTTGCTCTTTATTTTAAATTTAGAATATTTCAAATATTTAATATTTTTTCCTCTGAATATGATATCAGTAGTGATTTCAACTCTTTAAATCTTCCCCCTACCATCTTGGCTCCCGTGAGAGCCCTCGACACTCTTTGTTTGGAGACCTCAGTCATTGGCTTGTGGGACAAACATCTGGAAAGGACAAGTGTTTGAAATAGTGGCAACATAGGATGGAGATGTGTGAGAAGAGAGAGCAAATGGAGCGGTAGAGAAGGAATGGATTTTGAAGGTCTTTGTATGGACGTACTGAAAGTTAGGCTTTATTTATGCAGGCAACAGGAAGCCATAGTATGACCTTAGTACAGAAATAACATATCCATTATGTTTCTATAAGAGAATCTTGGCAGAAGTTTGGAGAATGGTATGGGAGGATAAGAAGCCAAGACAAGCTATTGTGATGATCCAACAAAAATGAGAAATGGTGAGGGCTTACACCAGAGACAATCATGATGGGAGTAGGGAGAAGAGATAAGCTCAAGAAATATTTCAGAGATAGAGCTAATGGGACCTCGTAATTGATTAAATGTAGAAAGTAAAACAAAAGAGGTTTGGACGAGGGTGAAGGGCATGGATCAGTAGTTAGAGTGCTTTCCTGCCATGCAGAGGTGCTGCTTTGATTCCCCAGTGACATGTAAGCTGAGCATGGTGGCACATGCCATATGTGGGAGGCATGGGGAGGAGGATTGTCATGAGTTCAAGGCCACATAGTGAGAACAGGACCAGTCTGGACTACGACGTAAGACCCTGTCTCAAAAAAAAAAAAAAAAATTGAGATGAATCTGAAGTCTTGAGATGACTACATACCTGTGATATCATTCATAGAGAGAGGAATTATAGGAAAGAAAGAAGGTTGGAATGAAGTCAGAGCAAGGAGAAAAGGAATGAGTAAATTCATCTTTAAGACACATTACATTTAGAAGGTAGAATGTTTAGTCACTTGAAAATATGGGATTTCGATTCTAGGCTAGATGGTGGCTGGAGTCCTGAGAATGTGGAAGGCAGTGGAGGTACAAGTGTGGGTAAAATCAGGTGGGCGGTGAGTGAGGAGCCTGACGGGAATCCTGGAGAACATCAGCGTTGAGGACCAGGATGAGATTATTGACCTAGGTAGATTGAAAACAGCTGCGCGAGGGTGATCGCAACCTCTGGTGAATAATGAAATTAAAAACGTTACAGTAGAAGGCCCGCTGTCGTGACCCGCCCTCCAGGTGCTCCCTGGCAATGAGCATGCTCACCCCGTTGTGTTTGCAGTTTCTGAGGCAGGTCTGGAAACCCTGTCTTTAAGAGAAGTGACTGAAAATAGTGAGTGCTGCTGCATGTCGCCGTCCACCAGAAAGGCAGGCTTGTGAAGGCGCCGTTCTGTAGATCCTCATTTGTCCGATGTAGCACTGTGCGACCTCTGGCTTTCCTCGAAGCCCAAATGACCTTGAAAAGAACCAAGGAGATGGAGGCAGCTGCGTAAGAAACAAAAATGGACCTCAGAACTGTTTCAGAAAGTGGCAAAAAAAAAAAGGGGGGTTAAATGTGTCTGAACCGAGAGGGAGAATTTGAGGATTAATGGCAGGGCATCTTTTACTGCAACAAGTATGTTGAATTTTTCATTATTAGATGTATGTATTGGTGGTAACTCATAGAGTTCCTTTTCAGTCTACTTTTGTACGTGCTGATATTGGCCCAGAATTCTGTTGTCAGTTCTTCACTTCTAAACTGTTCACATTGATAATGTATTTTTTACTGTAACAATTTTTAAAAAATTAAATATTCGCTGTATTTTTGATCACACATTGTATAAAAGACCAGAAAAAAATAGTTTAACTAGAAGACAGCAGAGAAGAAAATTTTAGGGATGAGTGATCAGTAGTGTCATTTGAAAAAGATAAACAGAAAAATATTCCCATTGACTGTGAAAACTATGAGGCTGCCATGATTATTCTACAGGTAACATGTAATAATCATGAGGAAAAGAAGTAAGAACAGGAACGAACTACTCTTCTAAAAAGCCTAGATGGTTGTATTATTGTTACATATAAATGTTTTAAATTTTACATTAAAAAGAAAATGAATTAAAAACTAAAAAGCTAGATAATAACACACCATTGAATAATTACTGTCGTGTCTTGCTAATATAGGGTAGAGACTATGTGAAAAACATTTTCCTGAAATAATGTTCTCAGGAATTGTAGCTATTTGTTTCAGATCACAGAGCCTCTTTATTAAAATGGTGTTTGTTGATGCGTCTTTGAAAAAGTATTGGCTAGAAACTGCAGAACAAATGTGAGACAAGCCTGTAGCATGCCAAGAAATACCCAACAAAAGGCTAAATTACCACAAATTATCTCACATCCTCAGGAGAGCAATAGGTCTCCATTCAGATAAGCCAGTGTGGAGAAAGAAGGGTTTTGCCTTCCTGTGCTCAGCAGACAGGCAGGCAGGGACAGGTGTCAAGTAGCATCTCATCCCTTTCTTCGGCATCCTCAGCCAGTGTAGCAGCAGGAGAAAGCATTCACAGGGGCTGGCAGCGTGTGCTCTGAGCCATTAGTGTGGACCTCTGTGACTACAGGCCTGAATTGGCGAACTTGTTGGAGAAATTTACAATGGATATAAATCCCAAAACATGTGGAATGGTTTTAGGAGAATGTCATCTTTTTCCCCTCGTGGGGAAGAGGTTTATAAATGACAAGACTGAATAATCAAGACCACCAGTGGCGTTATCTAATAACACTACCTATGGGTGGGGATCGGGCTAAGCAGTGTCGCTGGCTAGCGCTGTCATAATGTAAAATTTCCCAGTAGTGTGCAGAGTTCATTAATTACGTATTCTAGAGCTAAGCACAACTGAATGAGCATGTAGTAACTGTAAGATGAGATTTTGTATCTATGTCTGCCACCAATTAAAGTTACATGCCATAAAAATACTTAACTCTCACAAAACAAACACACACATGCACTGAGTTTCACTTGGAATTTCCTCTGGCTGCCCAGCTGAATGACTGCCAAGTACTTTGCAAAGTGCTGCATATAAAAACTCAGTGAGCTTTGATTTATTTTTGATGTTTACTTGTGTTTATTGACTTAAGTGAAAGTTTTAATTTCTACTGAGGACATAATTTGATTTTATGGCTCACCATGTTTATTATAATTTAATACAAAAGGTTAAACCAGGTATAGTGACACATGCTTGTAATCTTAATGTAGAGGCTGAGTCAGGAGGATCATAAGTTTGAACCCTGCCTGGGCAACTCAGGGACTTAATGAAACTGTCTCAAAATGAAAAATAAAAAAGGGGTAGGGATGTAAGTCAGCATGAAGTTTCTGGTTTTAATCCCTGGGGGAACAGGAAGAGAGAGTAAAACTAAGCTTTGGTATCAACAATGATCTCGGTAATATGTATTGTTACCAAATAACCTTCATTTGCTCAACACGCACTTATTTGAATAGTTATGTTCCAGGCAATGGGACCAGGAAGACAAGAAAATTTGAGTGTTCCTTCCCTGGAGTAGCATAAGGGTCATTTGCATCTCCCAAAGCCTATTAAAAATATCAAATACAATGCTATCTTTACTAGTTTTCTGGTGTTGTTTTTTAGACACATTGAAAAACTGACTTCCACTACAGTGCTTTTGGCTTTTCCCTGTGGCTCAGTGACAGACACTTGTCTAGCACGTGTAAGCGCAAGGTCCTGGAGCTGATACCCAGCATGGCGGGGAAAAGAAAGAAAGAAAAATGATATTTTTTGCTTTTTGTTTAAGATTTAATAAATCTGTAGTACTTTTGTCAGCCTGTACATTTGTGGGTCAGCAGCTTTTGAATTTTCATTTGGTGGTGATTAAAGTTAATGTTAAACAACAGAAAGAGTGGTTAAATAAATGTATTTCTATCTTAGTAAATATTTCGTAAGGATTCATATCCATTTCTACTTACACTTGCAAGCACACATATGTCTCAGTTTTGTTTTTGTTGTTGTTGTTGTTGCTGGGACAAAATAGCTGACATTCACACTGAGGGAAGAAACATTGATTTACCTCAGAGTTCCAGAAGGCCAGAAACACAGTCCATACTTACCCAACTACATCCAATTATATTAGGCTTTTGGAAGATACTCTAGATCTAAACCATAGCAGCATATTTCTCTACATTCTGTACAAAATATCAGTACAGCCAACCCCTAGGTCTTTATACCTATCCACTGGTTCTAAAGTTCACTCTAACTTCATAAATATCAATTACATAACCTGCTTATCATCTGATGTCCAGTAACTATGTTTTGTCCTTAAATTTTACTTGTGAATTTCCCTTCCCTTCTCATTAGCCGTAAAGGCTACATTTACTTGAGGTTCGCTTTTGTTTTCTCTGTCGAGTCTGACAGAGAAGTGTCAGTTTCCTGAGTAGAGTAAGCGGGTGTGCCTGTTAGGTTGAGTTCTCAGGTCCCAGTTTGCTTGGTCTTCTCAGAACCCCTGTTATTACTGGCTCTACCTAGGGGTAAGTTGGCATATTAATAAGTTAAAATACTGATAGAAACAATACATTTTTGTTTTTGCTGGATGAAATTTATACCATCTTAGATAAACAGCAGAATAGATCGACTGTTTTGTTATAAATCATAACCAGAATGATTTGAGAAAATTATGGTTTTCTTTAAAATATTATTACTAAACCTTGTCTAAACAGTTATTAAGCTTACCTCTATTTTAAAAGTTTTTCCTATCAAATATGTATTATATATATATATGGTAAAGATAAGTAAATTTTCAATTATTTTTGTTTGGAAATTCAGACTTTATATCCTTTATGTCTGACTCTACAGACAAATTTGTGATGTTACTAGGTCACTTTCAATGTGACCATTTATGTATTATGTATGTATTTATTTATTTATTTATTGTTTTGAGATTTTGTTATATAGAAAATCTTCAGAATTTTGATTTTATTAACATAACACAAAAGTCTTCATTGACACTCACTCCAACAAGTAAATTTTGGTATTATTGCAATATAAATGAGCCATAAGTGGTGGCACATGCCTGTACTCTCAGCGTGTTGTGAGGCTGAGGCAGGAAGACTGCAAGTTCTAGACAGGCTTGGCAGTTTAGCGATTTAGCGATGCCTCGTCTCAAAACATAACAAACAAACAAAAAATGAAAACCTCCTCTCTGTTTGCCAAGCCTGGGCTAAATGATAATGAAACCCCAAGTTTTCATATGTATGGATAACAATTTCTTCAGAGTATGTAAAACTGTAATTGGCTAATGACAGGCTGTTTCCTCAGCATATCCTGAAGTAGAAACTAATGCCTAATTAAAAGACTAATTCAGCTCGGAAGTCTTGTTAATGCGCCCAGTGTTTCATGTTGGAAGTTCTGTGGGTGTTACTTTGTTCTTTGGTTATGTATCTAACATTGGAAAGTTGGGGTGAAAGTGTTTTGGGTTGCTTTGGTTCCAACTAAGAGTGGAAAAATTGTGAAAGAAGTTATAAATTGCTTTCCTTTGAAACATTTACTTACTTTCACTTAAAGGAAAACTGCTTGTTAGAAAGTTAATTCTGGCTGTATCGAGAGCATAAGCTATTTATAGATGAAGACAGCATTAAATTCTCTAGAATCAACGGTGCAATTTTGTGTGGATTTGTGTGTTATATACACATACACACATTTTACTTTGTATGTTCACGTATGGGAAAGAATATTAAGCTTATGTCTGGAATCTTCATGAGTTTCATTAGAAGGTTTAAATACAAAGCATAGTAGAACTAAAAGATTTCAATCTGGGTGTATAGTTTATATGATAAATGTGCTTTTAAAAAAGTTATGCATAAGTTGAACTTTGCAGTGTCATAGTTTAAATGTACCTGGGAAATACCACAATTTCATGATGATATGAAATAGCGTCGTCAACTGTGGTTTTTATGGTTCAAAAGAGTTTTGAAGTTTATTTTCTTAGCTGCTGGAAAACTTGGGTACTTTTAATGTTCTTCATATTCTTGACATGAACAGATCACCTATAATATTGAATTAGCCTTTTGCTATCTTTTTATGCTATACATCAGTTTCCTTCAGGAAGACTAATTAGAATTAGTTGTCCTGTAGGATTTGGTGGTACATATAATTTTTTTGCCATAATTCAATTGACTAACAAATTATTTCATGTGATATCTGAAAAGCTATTCGATTTTAAGATTGCATCCTTAAAGTAAGCAGCATAGCATGTAAGACACTATCACATTTCATTAGTGATGTCACTCTATATTTTAAGTGCTAATCATTTCTAACCATTATTCATTTTTAATATAGCATATGAATCAGGTTAAAATTATTAGATTTTAAATTTGGAGAATTGTTTTTTAGTTCTTTTGGAAACTAGGTGTTGCATTAAAGTGTAATTTGATGGGGAACGATGTTAGAAATACAGTATTAAAAAGTCAGCTTTTCTTACCTGACTTTTCATCCCTTGCCTCTTCCTCTTCAGTACTAATTTGCATTTTAAAAGCCTGTTATCTATCTTTTCCCGACTCCACTTTCTCCAGGTTCCTTCCTTAATCACTGCAGCTGGCTTCTGCTCTGCATTGCTCGTCCCTGATATTTCAGTAAGCTCACTTTGGTCTAAGTTCCCAATTCATCGAACAACGTCTGGTACTTCTCTTTCTAGACTTTGGATTAAATGCTACTACTGTCTTTTGGCTTGTTTCTTTTCTACAGTTCTGTACACTTTGGGCTTGCAGTCAGCGGTTTCCTCCTCTTCTTCGCATGTGGACCTTCTAAGCCTTCCTGGAGTCTCCTCTTCCTCTTCAGGGAATGAAACACATAAGACTTAACAGCTTGGTAATATTTCTCCTAAATTAGACACATCTGCCCAGAAGTGGTATGCATTGAGGGGTTGCTTATATTGTCCTTTTAAAAAAATCAATTTCATTCAATATCGTGGCTAAGGAAATAACTTCTCTTTCTAGGCCTATTTTTTACTTTTAATTTGCCATGAACTTGCGTTTTATTTTCTTTAACCTAAACTGAGTTAAGGATGCATGCATGGAGTTTCTGAATTGAAATGACTCTGTTAAGGAAATTTATGGCGGGCCTTAAAGTAAAATTTAGTATTTTCCTTGAGAGGGATCTGTCATATCACCTAATTGCTGGGGATGAATAAAATTTTATTTTATAACTTTATAATATCTGTTTTTATTGGCACAGAGCACTTCAATTGTAATATTGTTAATCTCTTTCAGGGAGAAAAATGCATCTTTTTAAAATTCAAGCCTTCATTGTAAGCATCAGAATGCTTTTGGGGTGATTTTTAGCAAGTGTAGATTTTTGAATTAACTAAGTTCTGTCAACTTTACTTCACACCTTTGGATTCTCCAAATGATTCTGTACCTACAAATCTCTTTTCTTGGCCAACAAGGTTTTTTTTTTTTTAACTTTTATTTTTAAAGAGTAACAACAACACATGCGTTATAGTGTATGTGCAGCTACAGCCAGAACCAAAAGGAGAGATGTGTTTCCCAAGGAGATTAAGCTCAATACAGCTGGGGACTGGAGTTGGAAAAGGGGACAGTGGTGAGCCTATTTGTAAACTTTGAGGTTTTCAGTGTTGATTTGAAGTTTCCTTTTGTGAAGGCCGGTGTTGGTGGAGCTTTGCCTGTCAGCGGGGTCTGTGTCCGTTGTCAGGCTGTGTTTGGTGTGTGGAGACGTGTTAATCTGCCCAGCCAGCACTGGGAGCGGCAGGATAAATAGTGGGCTCAAGCAGATGAAGAGGGATCAACTGTGTGGACCGAGCAAACTCTTCAATCATGGAACCAGAGATTTTTCAAAGGATTAGCTGCTGCTTTTACAAATATTGATTACTGATTTGCTACTCCAAATGCAAATGACATAACTTTGCAGTTGCTGTGTAGTATGCTGCGTGAAGTGTGCATCACTCATGTTAATGGATTTGCCATAGGCGTGATAGAAACTGACAGATTTATTACGTAGCAGTTGCCAGCGCTGCTATGGTTAAGATGGTGTCAGCAGATCTATTAAAACTTCAGGATTTTAGAAGTTTATGGCGTAACTATAAAATTAATTTCCCAAGTGGCTTTGGGATACCAGTTATAGCCTGGCACAATTTTATGCAGATTTTTACATCAGCTTGAAGACATTCTAGTTGAAATAGAGTAAAAAAAACCCATTATTTTGTTATTTGTATAATACAGTTCGAATGGGCCTTATCTAAAATGTTTGGGATAAGAAGTGTTTTGGATTTTGGAATACTTAATATGTGTAACAAAATATCTTGGGGCCTGACCCATATCTAAACATGGAATGAGTTTGTGTTTTGTGCACGTACCCTGAAGCTAATTTCATACGGTATTTTTTACTGGACTTGTGTTTTGATGCCAGCTGTGTAATCTTCCACTTGTGGTGTCATAGGGGTCAAGTTATTGTGGATTTTTGTATTAAAATGGTGATCCTATATCAACATATTTACATTCATTCTATTTTTAAAACAATTTAAATAACGCTAAAAATTAGTAGGGAGAACTATAATTACCGATGCTAGAGAAGTATACTCTTTGAATGTTTTAAACATTATTTTCTTTCAGGCGTTTTTATTGTCACAACAGGAGAGATTCTTGGGAAGTTCCGTTAGGTCCTTGAGGAGGGTTAAGCTGGAAACTTTCTAGCAGTTTATAGCGGTAGTGAGTAGGTGTGTGGGGAACACTAAAGAAGTAGCACATGCTTGCGGGAAACTTGTGTGGATTCGTGAGAGTTAGCCTCGCTGAAGAGTAGCAGGGTTGTGTGAAGGGGGTGCCTGCGCATGAGCCCGGCCGCTTGCTCCAAGTTATATTATATTATAAAGCTACACCGTAGCTCGTGAGCCCTGAGGTGAGTTACTGGACACGGGGAACACATTACTGTGTTGCCTTCTGGCGACTCACTCGTACTAAATAAATAAATGGCAGTTGATTTTTTTTTTTTTTTGCATCGTGGATACTTTTTAAAAATACGCTATGATCAAATGGTTAAAAATGAGTTCTTTTTAAAACTTCATGTTCTGTCTCAACTTTTCGTTTTAGTTAGGCTTCGTGCTTCACGTTGGTAGTTATAAAGCCTAGGTTGGATTGGGGTGCATTAGCAGTGAAAACAGATAGTAAAATGGGAAATAAATGCAAGGGCGACTTCTTTTCCGTTCTGGCAGTCCTGTGCCACTGTCTGGACTTTCATCTGTTTTTTATTTTTTATTTTTTAATTTTTTTTGTGTGTCCCTTCATTTCTTCCTAGACTCTCTTCTTCAGTGGGGAACAGCATCTGATCAGGACATTTTCAAAGATAAGGGCTGTAGCTGCATGCCTTGCCACATCATAGTGCTTGATGCATTCTGGGTGCAGTTATGGTTTGGATCTGGAATGTCCCCCCAAAGCCTCATGTATTTGGATACTGCAGACTGCTTATGGAACTATGTGCTATTAAGAAGTGGGGCTTGGCTGGAAGAGGTGGGGCACTGAGGCTTGACCCGGAAGGGGAAGATTACTAGACATGACCCAGAAGGGCATGTGCTAGCTCCACCTTCCCTGTTCACTTGACTTCCTGTCTCCCGTGCTGTGAGGGCTGTTTCTCGGTCTGGGCCTCTGCCTGTATGTCCACCATTGCCAGATACCTGTGAATGGTCTGAAACCTTTTGAAACTGAGCTAAAAATAATTCTTTTCTCCCTTAAGTTGTAGAATTGAGTTTTTTTCCCTAGCAATAAAAAGTAACTATGACAGGTGCTCAGTAAATGTTTGATAAATGAATTAATAGATTAATGCAACTGATTATTTCATACTAGCTTTTATTATGGCAATCTTTTTGAAATTATTGCAAAAGATGAGTTAAATGCTTATAAAATTAATGAATCAAAAGTAATGTATAAATAAAAATCGTGGTCTGCATGACCATTTGTATGTCTGGTATTTCTCTTCTGTTTTCAACGTTTTCCTGACTGCAGAACTCTCCTTAATATACTTATCAATGTTCTCTTAATTTTATATCCAGCATTATCTTAAAGGATATTTTACAAATCCTACAAGTCTTTTAAATTGTTTTTAAAGATATAATTTGGAGCATGTGGATAGATTATATTTTAAAAATTGTGTTTCTACATTTTAAAGAAGTACTTCTTGTTGGTTTTGATGCATGCTTAAGTTCTAGAACCACTGCCTTATGACCCTCAGGCCAAGAGTGTAATGAAAAAGACATACATGAAACACATTTTGGCCTGCTCTATGAGCTACATGAATGTGTTTCTTTGTCCTTGATCAGTCTCACATGTGGCTGTTAACAGTTATTCCCATTTGTAGCTCAGGATCAGAAAGAAGATTAAGCTTCTGGTATGTATTTGTTTTTCTGTACTAGAATGCAAACTTTTACATATTAATTGTTCTTACACTGAAGTTTTACTATGAGTTCCTGGTAATTTACTTTGTGTAACTACACAAATCACAATGCTTTCTAATTCTTTCCATTACCCAGTCATACAGAAGTGTAGATTCACGCATTTTGTCATTCTCAGTAACATGCTCTAAAGATTTGTTTATATGGGGTAGACACGTGTTTAATACTTTATAGGCTAGAATTATCCTGGTCCTATGTTACAGCCTTATGGACCAGTTGCTGATTTTTTTTTTTTGTATTAGGATGGTCTTTACCCAGCCATATTTCTTGCTTTGTGTTGGTGGTTTGAGAGCTTATAACTGAATTTTTGCCTACTGTTAGCAAGTCCTTGCAAGGCCGTTTAACTTTATAAATTTAAATGTAAATTTCTAAATAAATGTACGTTAACTTTACCCCAAGCTTGGCTGCTTGTTCAAAATCAAGTCCTGAAGCAGTAACATTGAAGAGTTGTGTTAGCTGCTTCTAGGGCCCATAGCTTCCACTTGGGATTTAATATGCACCAAGAATTTGATCAAGGCAAACAGCATTTTGGAAGCATTATCTGAAAATTGCGCAGGGTATCTATTCCCATATGCATTCTGTGATCTTGGAAACTACATCCTTGTGCTGCCTGGATTTTGTTCTTTGGAATTGTTTATCACCGAGTTTTGCTGTGGCATTAGCTATTGGCCTGATATGAGTGATGTTACACAAAACAGTCCTACAAAACTTTTGTTTCTATACTGTAAAAATGTTATTGAAGACACATGGGAGAAATTTATTTTTCGCTTCAGTACCAGGAACCAAGAATAGTTATGTGTTCCTCTCTGAGCAGTGATCCGTATTCATCCTATGGGCAATGGCTCATGTAATTTATTGTATTTATTGCCTGATGCAGGTGGTTTCAAAGCTTATAACTGAATTGTTGGCCTATTGTAAGCAGGAATAAATGACTCCATAGTACCAGTTAGTTTTGTGTTTTATCCTACTCTCCTAGTTCTGCCATGATTAAAAAAATTAAAATATCATTTATGGGAGAGTTACAAGAATAGTACAAAGAATTCCCAAATACCCTCACCCAGATTCTGTCAGTGTTAACATTTTTCAGTGTCGAGATTTACTGTATGTCTCCTCTCTCTTTGTCTTGTCTCTCTGTCCCCTAGACCTCCTGTTTGCTGTTTACTTTGCCTTACTACATTTTCCTGATCAGATGCCCTTGAAATGCTTTGTTGGTGGTGATGACACAATGTTACTGAAATAATAATAATAATAATAATTAATAATAATATGTGAATTTCACACCTATTGTTCTAGGTGGAAAGAGAACACATCGTGTGGAAGAGAGTGGAGATCAAAAAATATTTATAGTACTTCAAATGAGGGTAGTTGCTTTGAATGCAGAAACAGAAATACCAAAGACTTGTGATTTAAATAAATATGAAGGCGTTTTCTTAAATAGAAGAGCTAACAAATATTAAAGCATAAAGATGATTGGAATGCATTTGCTTTAAAAATTAAGATCAATTTATTGGTAAAGTAAGAGTAGGAATGTGAATAAAAAGCCTTAATTTAGCTATGTTTACTTCTTATAAATTTGATCCTTTTGAAGCTACACAGTTTTTTAGTTTAAAAAAAGAACCCTTAACTACTCCTCAATAGTAATAGAAGATGATAATGAGGTGACAATCATTTGTGTACCTGTTTTCTTTCTTTGAAGAAAAAACAAAATATATAAGTTTTATTATACTGTCCAATGGAAAGCACTATAGCTGTATATTTTCATTACAGATTTATCTCTTATTAATGGATCAAAACATTTTGTATAGAGAACAGGAAAAATAAATGAGCAAAAGTAAACTTGAAGACATAAATTTTAAAACTGTTACGTATATTCTTAAAGTGATGCTTAACTTTATAGCTTAAAACAGCTACAAACATAAATGAGAGGATGAGTCACCCGATGGCGTAGTTGAGTGGGAAGGAGCTAGGTGACTCAGCTTGGATTATATCCATCTCTTGTTTCTAAGCGATTTGCTAGAGGAATCTACATGTGAAAATTGCTCCCTTTTTCTTCCATAAGTATTTGTTTTCCCAGTACTAATTTATTTCACGTTTATGTGTGTACATTTTTAAACCAAAATGGAAGTCTTGTAAGAAGACATGCACAGAAGTCAAAACTGATCGCAAATCTTGTAGAAGACAAAGCAAATACTCTAGAATTATAGATGCATGAAAATTTTAAATATATAATTTTATTATAAAGGAATCAATTTTAAGCAATGGTGAATACTTTGTGACATAGAATAGCACCTCAGTAGTGTTGTGTAGCTTCTGTGGGTGACATTCATTTGTTCCATCAGTAGAGGGGCATGGTATTCAGAATATGGGCTTTCCAGGCGACAGATCTGAAGGCCTAGCTGTGTGCATTGAGTGAGCTCTGGGATTTACCATGGGTAGCATCGAGCTGATAGCACCATCCCTCGGGGGACGTGGAAGGGTGAAGTGAGGTGGTAAAGGCTCATCAGTGCTACCTGTTACCCTTTCACCTCCTTGGGCCATCCTGGTAATTGTGATCCTGCCACTGGAAATATGCTAAAAAAGATGCATGCTTATGTGTGGACGTGGGGGAGAGGTTGTGTGTTCTGTAGAGATAACATAAAGATGGAAAAGAAGAAAAACACGTTCTTGGTAGTTTTAAAATTTTATACATAAATGAGCTTTTTTAAAAATTGTCTTCAATAAGTTTATAATGAAATTTTATTTTTTCTTGTTGCCTACTGTAGCTAAGGATTAGAAAAGGCCACACACGTCATATTGCAGTTGCTAAGTATTTAACGAATGAATTAAGAACTCCTTTTTATTTATGCTAATTATTATTGCATATATATTCCAAAAGTATTTGTCATGCATCAGATTTTTTTCACTAAATATCTATAAGTGGAAGGAGTTTTGTATTGTTAAAAGGTATTTAGCTCTTATATTTTTAGTCTAGTGTTTTATCTTTTCAGTTTTCTTTACTCTAATGTATAGAACAGTGGACTTGTGGCAAATTGTCATTTAAAATAATTGTAATAACTAACATTTTAGAATAGATTACTCTAAGCACTTCCCTTCTGAATTCAACAGTAATTCTTCATAGTGTGCCTTTTTATTACCTGCCTTCAGAGCTTAGGCAACTAAACTTTAATGAATTTGAGCAGCTTGCTAAGCTGCAGCTACAATTTGTATAAAGACCCAGGGTTTTAACCTCAGTCTTAAGATGCACCTTGATTGGCTAATGAAACTTCTAACCTTGTGCATACTTTACATACTGATTTTATGAATCCCTCTGAAAACATTGATATATATCAATTTTATTTATAATTTAAGGAGAAATTTATATTTAATTTTAAGCTTGTGTTTCATTTTCTGAAAATCATCATAGACTTGTTGAAATGGCTGTTTGTCTGAATTCACTTTTTTTTGCAGAACTAATGATTAAGATAGGTAGATACAAAGGATTAAAAATTGAGAAGTTTTTCTATAGAGAAGCTTCAGATTCCTTCTGTGAAATTTAAAGATGTAGTATATTATTAACAAGAAGCATTTACCAATATAAAAAAGAGACTACTCAGCATTAGAAATATATAAAATGTTAGTCTTGTCTGTAAAGTTAAATTTCTTATTTTGAATCATATTTCTGAATGATTGAGTATACTGATGTATTTTCGTCCCTGAAAATAGTTGGAGATTATGAGTTTTCCACAAATTAATAACTGTAGAATTTCTTAATGAAAACAAATTTTAAAATTCCATAAGGAACATGTTTAATATGTCACAAAAATGGATACCTAGTGTTCGATTATTAGACCAAAGAACAAAAAATCATAGAGATTTTTATATCTGTTTTTATAGGGTACTGCAGTTCTATATTAAAGATTTGTCTAAAAAAGCTATCTTCTGGTAGTTCATATTCATTCTTAAACTTACATATGCAAAAATCAACGAAAGTAGTTGTAAGTGAATGGGGAAGAATAATTGAATCCTAAGAATAATACAATTTCCATTTACTTTTGTTCTGTGATTTTTGGATCACAATTTTAGTGAATATTGATGAGCACACTTTATTTCAGATTTTTCTTTCGTTCTTCTTGAATCCTACCATTTAAATTTAATGTAGTTTGGTAGATTTCTGTGAAAAGTAGCAGCCAAAAAAAGTAAACAAATATTTAAATAAAATAGAAGCTTTTGATTGCACTCTGAACAAGCACTTAGTCTTTTAGATCTCTTGGGTCATGGTCACGAACACCTCCTACATGCATAGCTGTTTTCTTAGTCTCAGGTGGCCCTATTGAAAACATCGGACTTCTTGTGAGGCTATTGAAATTTTCATTTCGTGAAGTAGAGTTTAAAAGGCAAACTGGGATTATGCTAGTGGTTATTTAGCCGTGCACTGTAGCTTCTGAAATGACTTGCCACTTTGCTGAAAAAGGAGGACCTAGCAGGTGGTAAACTTGAGACGGCGACCTCTGTGGTTGCCCAGAACCGTTGTGTAGGTTGCTGTGTCCGTTTCTGAGTCCTGTTCTCCAAGGATTAACCCTCTGAGGAGTTTTGTAGCTCTACTGGTTGAAATTTGACCATATTTGTGTGTAAGCATAGTGGAACCTTTTTTGTTTCAGTTTTTAAAGGAAATATGATAGCATTAAGATCTTCTATATTAGACCATGGAGCCCAGCTGTCCGGGTCTACCTGGTACCTGCCACTGGGGTACCCCGAAGACGTCCAGTGCGTCATGTCTAGACCCCCATCATTACTGTGGAGCCTACATAGCTGGGCTGTGGAGCTCAGGAGGCATCCAGGTAGCCACAACAACTGGAATAGGCTGGGAACAATGCTTGGCCATTCAAAAAAATTCTCCAGGAATAGTGACCAGATAGAATGTGATTAGACTAAAAGACCCCATGCCCCGGCACCTGCTGTACATAAAAAATGCAGGAGGGTAACTGACCTTTTTTTTCTCTCTCTCTCTTTTCTTTCTTTTTTCTTGTTTCTCCATCTTTTTCTTTTCTTTTTATTTCTTTCCTTGGTGATCAATGTATATTTTGGCCTTTCTTGTGTTTGTTGGTTTGGTTGCTATTTTCATCATTTTTTCCTTTTCTCTTCTTTGCTCCTTTCTTATCTGATATAATTTCTTAATTCTCATACAACAGATTAGGTTGCCTTATTTTAAGTCTACCTTAGTATTTATATTTCTTCTTCTTCTTTTTCTTTTTTCTTTGTTCTTCTTTTTTCTGCCCCTTTCCCTCCCTGACCCTTCTACCTTTTCCTGCCTCCTTATTAGTTTGTTTCTGAATCTTTCCCTATTTTGATCAACTCTCTAGGCTTTTTTTTTCTAAATCTTTATGCAGTTCTAGAAGCAATGCTATCTCTACTTCAACCACAACTCTCTCTAACTCATCTGAATATTACTTATAGAGCATTTCTCTTTTTTATCCTCTGATTTTAGTAGGAATACTCCCAGACCTTTCTCTATCACATAAATATTTCTCTATTTTCTATTTCATACCCAAACTTAGCTTCTAATCTTAGCCTACCACCTCCCTACTCCAATTTCTCTATTAAATAGAACTGCTACTAATAATTCACAACCATATAGATAGACTAGTAGAGATGTATTATATGTAGACCATTTAGTAATTAATACATAGCTTTTTATATATTCTATCCACCAAACAATGTGTATATAAGCCAGCAATAGTAGTTTAGATCATAATTAGAAAACTAAGTGAAGAATTATCAGTATTTGGTTAGCATAAGCAAATAGCTAGTAGGAAATAAGTATATAGATAGAAATATATGGCACGTTACTTATAAGGGTGTAGTGGGTGAATCTAGTAAGAATAGGCAACCTCTAGCTGTCTGGGTTAGCCTAGACAAGCAACATAGAGAGCTGTTATTTCAGTTTGTGTTGTACTACTGATATTAATAGTTTATTAGCCTGTACTAGGTTTAGTTAGAAATATAGCAAATGTATATCACACTTACTAATGATGTGGGTAGAATACAGTGTTAAATTAGCTATTAAGCTCTGCCAATAAGTTGTTAATATTAGATAGTATTGTAAATGTAAACCTATATTCAAAGTATAGATGTTGATATTGATAATGATCTTCATATCTAAGGTTCACTAACAAATATCCAGTGTTTGTATCAGATATAGTGCTATATTCTGTTCTTCCTTCACCGACGAATGGAGGAGTTTGAGATCTCAACAGAAGGCTGGACAATGAAAATACCTTCAAATTTAATAGCCAAATAAACTGAGAACAGTCATAAATTCTAAAACCTGAGTGCTCAGGTAACACTTAAAGCAGAAAGAAACTGAAGAAAAATGGATCCCTCAAATTCAGAAACCTGATTAAAATGTGGGCAACAGAAATGAATAGACAATTCTCAGATGAAGAAGTTCAAATGGCCAGTAAACACATGAAATGATATTCAGCATCCTTAGCCATTAGAGAAATGTAAATCAAAGCATCACTAAGGTATCATCTAATCCCAGAGAGAATGGCATACATCAAGAACTCGAATAGCAATCAGTGCTGGTGAGGTTGTGGGGAAAAATAACCCTCTTACACAGCTGGTGAGATTGTAAACTGGTATAACCACTATGGAAGGCAGTATGGAAATTCTTCAAAAGGCTGGAAATAACATCCCTTTTGATCCAATGATACCCCTTTTGGGAGTTTTCCCAAAAGAGTTAAAAGCATTGTATAAAAGAGATACATGATACATAGGTGCACAAAATGCTCGACTTCATTGTAAACCTTAAATTTTGCACTTATATATTTCAATAAAATGGAGGAAAAAAGAGATACATGTATACTTATGTTCAGAGCAGCATAACTAACAAGAACTAAAATGTGGAAGACACCAAAATACTCATCAACAGACCAATAGGTGCGAAAAATTGTGGTACATGTATACAATGGAGTACTATTCCTCAATAAAGACAGATAATTTTGAGGCTTTTGCAGATAAATGGATACATCATGCTAAGTGAAGTGCGTCAGACACAGAAGGTTAAATATTGGCATATTTAATATAAATATTTTCTCTAACATGAGAAACCCGGAATATAAGCTTTTCATAGAACTAAATGAGGGAGTGAGTGGGAGTTGGAGGGAGGGAGAGTGTATGGGAGGGTCGAAAAAGGGAGGGGAAAGGGTTTGTAATGCTGATGCGATATATACATGCACAAAATACTCAACTTCAATGTAAACATTGTGTATTGCGTACATGCATATTAATAAAATGGGAAAAATATCTTTACTATTAATATACTTCTTGGTTAATCGCTTCCAAAGAAATAAATAGCAGGAAGAAAAGCTCAGTGAAAGGACTACGCTAAAGCAACAAAATTGGTCATCATACAGTAATTGTAGTTATTGTAGAAAATTAAACCTTTGAAATAACATTCAAATTCTATACTAAGTCTACAGAGAGCTTCTAGTTACACCACAAAAAAACTTGAACAATTTCCACATTTGGTATCATTGGAAGTTGAATCCATTCTGGACCTTGGGCATTTGTGAAAGCACAAGAAGGATAGTACTGTGGATGTATTTCATGGAATCCTAAAATTGGAAGAGCTTTGGAGGTGATTTAATCTTTTAAAAAAATGTTTTAGGTGGGGAAATTGAGAGAGGTTAAGTGTTAAGTTGAGACCTTTGCAGACTAGGGTCTTAGTGTAGACGTACTTAACCTAAGTCATAGGTCAACGTAAAGCTAGACTTCTGGCTCTCTGCTACACCACTATGTTGCTTGATATTTATGTCCAAATTAAGTTTAGGTCTCTCTTACTTCTTGATGCATAATCTTTATTTTTGCTTGCTTTGCAGATATATTATTATTATTATTATTATTATTTGCTTAAAACTTGTTTTAGAATAGTAAGAAATGTGGGCAACTCTGCATTTTTGTATTTTCTATATACTTTAGAAGCAGAGAAGTGAAGGGATCCAAATTTACAGTTGTTTAATGATGTTTGTGAAATGGTGAGTTCTGAGCCAGTCGTAGCTCTGGGAACTGAGCATAGTTGTAGGCTATTTCCAAAGTTCAGTACTCAATGTACCATCTGGCTAAGATGCCATTCAAACACAGGGCGTCATCTGGAAGGATGTGGAAACATAATGGAAACCATTTTTTGTTTTTCAGTCTCTGTATATAATCGTAATGCGTTGGGATTGCGTTACCATTATGAAGCAGCATCTGAAAATGTACTTTAATTCTGATGACCTTTTCTTAAGAAAAATCATACAATAAAACAACCACCTGTGAGTAGGAAAAATTCAGGAAACACTAAATGGCCAGCCATTTCCTAAAAGTTATCACTTGACTCTGAAAGAGGTGAAGCGCTGGGTCCCTCTCCAGGGGTGGCTAATTGAGGGCCTCAGTATCCCAACAATGAGATACAAAGAAAAATTTTAAAGGCTTACATACATGCATGGATTTTTTCATATGCATAACACATGGAGAGAAAAGGATCCTACTGAAGACTTTATCCTTAACTTTATTCTGCTCAAGGAAAATAGTCGTATCTTTGGTGATTCAGAACTAAACAGACCAAATCTGACTTGGAGTGAAAGGCCTCATGAGCAAAAGCAATCTTTCTTATATCTCTCTTTTATTTTCCAATATAAGGGAAAAGGAAGTTTGGTTGCATAAAGTAATGGGGAAAAAAAGCTATACTAGTTGAAAGTGTTCATGTTGAAGTTTATATGAGCAGCAATTAATAAGAGATAATTGAAGCCAGCAGAAAGTGATGTTCAAAGACCTAACAGGCATTTCATATGAAATCTAGATTGAATAATCCTAAAACTGTGAACATAGTAAAGCAATGAATGCATTATAATATTTAAGGATTTATGAATGATTAAAAATAGCATAACTAAGGTTTTAGATTCTTTATAAATCTGGCACAAACTGGTTACAAAGTTGCCTTTATCAAAAAGTAAAAAGAATATTGAGAAACAGATGTCTCTTTTAAAAATGTTTCTGAATCGCTCACATTCCTCAACAGCTAGTGATGTGTGAAGAACCAAATAGGTAGAAAAGAAGCTGAATGAAAGGTTCATTTTCGAATTAAGTATTTAGAATTTCTGTAGACGCCTTTTAATCTTCTAAGTATCTTATTTTATTTTTAACGGATTCAGGGTGGATTTTAGATCTTACTGAAAGTAACCACACTCATTGACTCAGTCCTCAAAAGCAGCGATGTGTCTTCCAGCATGTCAGCTCCAACTTTATCCTTGTCAAATACATACTGAGTTTGAGGTTTTTTAAATTTCATTTTCCACGGAGTTAGTTTAGAGGAGCCCTACACCAAGCCATTTGCTTCAGAGCTCCTGATGGACTTCTGGAAATTTGCCCATAGCTGTTTCCTCCTCCCGAGGTTTCACGTTTAGTAAAAGTCACACGTTGGAAGTAGACCCAATCCTTCCATAGTTACCTGTGCAGGATGCTATACTAATGTCTAATATTTTGAGCAGCCATAGAAGAGTGAAGCTATTATCTAAGAAGCACATGTTCATTTTATAAGAAGAAAATTAATCTTTTGTATTTCCTCGGGATACTAAAAACTTGTGGCAAGCCAATGTGATAATTTTCTGTATAATTTGACTAGCCTATTGTTTAATTTTTTTCTTGCATAGGACATAATTTCTTCATTAACCCCTTTCACCTTACCAAACGGCAATCTTTAACTGCTTTAAAAGTCACTACAATTCTTGAGTTGCATAATTACCAAATCATGCTTTTCCTTGTCTTTCTGATGAACAGTGTAGTGTTACATCTACATTAGTATCCATTCTGTAGTTATGCCAACATATGATCATAGTTGATTACAGCAATCTAACATACCGAATGCCTCCTTTGAATTAAAGGACTGATCCAGTTCGAACTTATTTTTAGGCCAAGTGTGTGTATTTTGACCAGGTCACATAGCTGTTATACAGTTTCAGATTTATTGGAATGTTGATCAGTTGGGTGGGTTTGCATGGTTTCTCTGAGTTGGACAGTTACTGTGGTTTAATTGTGTTATCATGGCAAATACCTGGCAGTTCTTCCTGTTGCCTGCTGTGTAGTTTCCTGCTGTAGCCTAACCTCCTTTTTTCAATACCTTATTCTGCTTGTGCTTGTGAAATTTTAGTCATTTGGCCAATCCAAACCTTGCTATTTATTTAGATTATCGTAGACATAGAGGCATGAGCTCTCAATGACATGAGAATTCATGTGCTTTAAGAGGAAATTGCTACTTTTATTATCTGGTGACAAATTTCCAATTTCTGCTATCAGAAAAGTTTTTTTTGGTGCTTTACCAATCTCATGGGTTTACTGAGAACTCAAAGTATTTGAACAAATTGCTCTCTCTATATATATTATGGCTATTAAATAAATTCTGTATATTGGACAAATACAATATGGTTTAGAATATGGAATTTCAATTTTAAAAAGTTTTAATTCCTTGCAATACTGCTGCCTCAGCTTTTCAGAGTACTGGGATTACAGGCATGTGCCATCATACCCAGCTAAGAGAGGGATACTAGTTGATTTGATCTACTTGAGGAAGAGCCTTTATATGTCATTGGGCAATGACATACAGATAAACATTCTAAACCTTCAGAAAAACAACTTAGATTACTTTGAAGATAAATGTATACAATTAGCATAACTTTCAGCACTAAAAAGTTCTTGTCCAAAAAAAAAGTGTGTGTGGTGGTGGGGGTAGTGAGTGATTGGAGGGTGGGAGGAGGTGGTGAAAGCAAGGAGGGAAAGGGAGTAGAAGGAGAGGAGGGAAGAGAGGAGGAGGAGGAAGACATTACAACTTGCTAGCATTAAAATATATTGGTCAACTTAGCAAGACCCTTTCTTTAAAAATCCTTTGATGAATTTGTGTCTCATAAACTTTCTATCAGACACATCTTCTGTCATATGTTAATGGAAGGTCTGATGATAGAAACTTTAATTAGTTGTTTTCACTTGTTTGTTGTTCTATTATAGTAAAATACTATTATGTATCTAATGATGTTTCTAAAAACAATGAAGATTTGTGAAATTATTGAGTGACTTTTCACCTATATCCATGAATATGCAACTTGTAATTGACTTAATGTTTAGCCTAATCTTTAAATTTTTTGGTAGGGATTCAGTATTTATGAATTTTATCAAATGAGTCTAATGTTTAGGCTTATTTAGATGCCCTACTTCCTTAGTTGAATATCTGTAACATTTTTCTAAGAATGCAACCAGGGAGATAGTGTATTTGATATGAGTTAGAGAAACAAATTTTAGCATTTGATTATGGACAAAAATATTTTTTTACTTGGTAGCAATAAGGATACACAAGTACAAATCGATATGCATTGAAATTCTTGAAGAGCTCATTCAATTGAAATGTAAGACTCATATGATATTTTTGAAGTTCCTAACCTCTCTTTCAGGAATTTGTTGGATTTATTGAAAATATTTTTGAAGTTCTGACCTTTTTACAATATAGATTAAAAATTATCACCCTTTCAAAACCTTTAAGTTGCAGAATATTAGCGTACCTGGAAGAGTACAGAACACTTTTTTGCTCTTGAAATTTACAGAACAGGAGGGACTAGTCTATGGAATGAATCTGAAACAAGGCTAATGATAAGCCTGGATTCAAATAATTTAAATAGTCAAAAGTACATTAATATAATGAAATTTGGAAGTTGGTTTTTAAAAATGGATTACCCACTTTTTTATTCTTATTCCTCCTCAACTTTCCACAGGAAACCAGTTTCCTCCAATTGCAGCCCAGGACCTTCCTTCTGTTCTAAAGGCAGGCTACCTTGAAAAACGCAGAAAAGGTGAGTTATGAAATTCTAATAAAAAATCCAAGAATGGTTTCACCCATAGACAAAATATGTTTTCAGTATGCTAATATTTTCTTTAGATGATTGGAGAGTTTAGGACTGTAGGAAGTTTTAGATGACACCCAAACCGTAAAATACTGGATTTACCATTAAGTAATTTTTAATAGCAAAACATTGGGTCAAGTTTTTAGTTTTAGTTTTAGTTTTAAACTATTGTGCTAGTTATTTATAAATGATTCAAGAGCTCTTCCCTGCATCTTCTAGGAAAGCTGTGGGCTGTGTCAGTATTTCCCAGGCTGGGACTCCTCACCATTAACCCAGCCTGATATGCGGCTGGCCGTGCTGCACCTGACCTGGCATACACCATGTCCGCCATGGGCAGACCAAGACTGACGTTCTGTTCGCATTGCCTAGCATTCACGCCACTGTTCCTCTCCATTGGCCATGATAACTGGGACTAGGCCAGATGGTCTCCCTCTTTCAGCACCAAAATTTAATGAAAATAAAATATGGAGGTGTTGTTATGACATAGGAAGAGAAAAGCAGGAAGTCCTCTCATTACCCGCCTGCTATCTCCCTGGTAGTCCCTTTGAACCCATATATTTATATTCCCTTTGCTTTCTTAGCGGATTTTTAAAGCTGAAAGAGATAATAGAAATAATCTGGGTCAGCTCCTCCCCCTTCCCTTCATAACAGAGAGAGGAAATCTTACCATTTATACTAGTCAAATATATTATCTAAACTGTTCTTTCTCTCCCTTTGTTACAGATCACAGCTTTCTGGGATTTGAATGGCAGAAGCGGTGGTGTGCTCTCAGTAAAACAGTGTTCTATTACTATGGAAGTGATAAAGGTAGCGTTGATGTTTAATTACTTTTTAAATCAACTATTGGATGATAGTTGATCATAGTGGGCTGTTTTTATTGTGCTCTTCTATTTTGGGGGATATAGAGTAAACCAAAGACAAATGGAGAAAGATAAACTGAGGATTTAAACAATTAAAATCTCATAAATTTATTATTCTGTTTCATTACTTAACAAACGCTCCAAATCCCAGAATGCCTTGAAAGTTGACACAATTGTGCTTTGTTGAATTAGAAAAGAGAGTAAGATAACTTTAATCCGTGTGGCCTTTCACTTTAGGAAATGTTTATCATTTGGGCTACAGTTTTAGAATTTTTGGAAAAACAATGATTATGCAAATAGGTATGAAATATCTAAGGAAAAGAAAACATTTTCAAAAAAATTCAGTTAAGTATGTACAACACTTTTCTGGACTCCCTTTATTGATGTAAGTAACAATGTAAACATGTATCTAGTTCACTATGTCCTGGACTTTGGACAAGTACTTCATCTATCCAAGCATGCCAGTTACATTAACTTGTTTAACTCACAACTCAGTGAAGCAAGTACTATTATTAGCTCCATTTATTTTACTGTTGGAAAAACTGAGGTTAGAGAGGTCAGGTTTTGTTCAAGGTCACAGAACTGGTAAATTGCAGCTCTGGGATTTGATTCCAACCTAAGCAGTATGATTAGGGCCCAAGCTCATATTATTACTATAGTAATTTAAAAACAGTAAGATACATTTTATAACTTCATTTTAAAAATAATAAATCATTTAGTCATAGTTAACGTAATTTTAATTTCTTACATGAACAAATAAAGCTGTAAAATTATGAAATTTTAAAAATGTAAGTTATTACTTTTGCTTTTTTCTAGGAAAAGTGGGGGGGGGATAGAAAAAGGGATCATATAGGAATTTACCTCCAGAAGGGCACTTTAAGGAGAACAAAAGACATAAGACCAATATTATTGAATATAAATTTTTCCATGGAATTGTTACTTAGCAGTGTTCTTTGGGAACTTATTTATTTATATTATTTGCAGGTTTATAGTGTTTTTCTTATTAAAAATAAATATGATTACTATATTTCAGGTAAATTTAAAATATATGTAATTCTAGAGGTTAGTCTTACCATTTGGCTAATGGGATTGACAAATGAAGACTTTGAGATATTTATATGCATTATTTCCCCTAGATGAATGTAATTGTATGTATTGTAAACATGTATTAATAAAAAATAATAATTATGGGGGAAAATGAAGACTTTAGCAGCCAGTTTGTTTTCCATCAGTTAAGTTGTAAATCACTTCAAGCAACCTTCTTTCTTTTGCTAAGAGTAGAAAGGTTATTTCATCAGAAAATTTAGAGTCCAAGTTGATAAACTTACTGTACTGTCATAGAAATAAAACATACAATATTCTGAATTTAGATCAAGATCTTATTTTCCGCAAAGAAATACCCAGATTTTCACCGGACGAGAGAAGGGAGGTTTCAAATTTTTGTGACTTTGATTCAGTTAGGCTTCCTATTCTAATCTCACTAAGAGTCAATAGATGCTAACGTCAGTGCGTCTGTCATTTCAAAGTGGTAGTACTGCTGAGTCAAAGGTCAGCAAGTCTTCCTAAAATCCAAGGACTATTTAAATTTACTTCAAAAGCCAATATTCTAATTCTTCAATATTAAATTCTTGTTCTTGTTTTTAGTTGAGACCTTATGGTAGTAACATTCTTAATAATTTCAACTTAACTACCATATAATTCATTTAGCCCTCTCAACCATGTCAGTGTTCTTTTTTAATGTTGGTATTTGAAGTCTGTCTTACATGTTCTTAAACTCCTCCTCTCTGTTCCTATGAAGACTGATGTTTCCAGTGGGATTTCAGGTATATCCGTGGTGGCTCTGTTCTCTTTTGGCTCTTCCTTTGGAACTCTCAGCTAGGTCTTCTCTTAGGGACTCAAAAAAAAAAAAAATCTGCCTTTACACATTGTTTTAATTGCTTGTTTGGCGTGATCCTGATTTCCTCCCTTTATACCTTTTTCATTCCAGGAAAATGTGTCAAATACAGATTTTATTTTGTTATGTGAAATCATGTAGGTGATTTGCACAGCCTTGTTTATTGGCTATGTGAGCCATTTACCTAAACTTCAGAAAGAGCCATTTAGATATATGAGATTGTAATCCTTCAAGGAAGTGGGATTTAGATAAATGGATTATAGAGACGTAGAAGGAGTTGATGCCACTTACTAGGTTAAATTGTACTTTGTTACTGTTTGACAGATACATAGCTCACATTTTCTTCCTTATTGTGTGTGCCAGAAATGTATTGACCTATGGAGATAGTAATGGCTTAGAAAGAGTAGTTCTATCCTCAGGGGGATATGATGCACTTACCTTTGTATCCATAAAAATCATCTGTATTTATTATTCATAGCCATTTCGGCCCTTAAGTAACAAATACATATATAGTGCGTGTTTTATTACTTTATGAAGTTACATTCATCTTCTCATCTTCCTATTCCAGTGATTGTCATGGGTCTCATTCATCAGACTCCAAAGATCCTAGAAATTTAGATTTCCAGCAAGTCATTCATTCACTTACTTGCTTATTTTTTCTTTTTTTAATTTGAGACACATTTGTTGCATACTTGGTAGATCATAGGCACTGGGAATGAAAAGATCCTTAGAAGTGCTCACAATTTGGGTTGTGTGGGTGTCATCAGTGAGAGGAAGAGAAGATGCTATGGAACCATAGGTTGGGGGACAAGGCATATAAACATCATCTAAATACAGTAAATAGGTGGCATGAAATATCTGGATCACAAGGAAAGGAAAGCCTGGGACAGTTAGAGAAGACACCCTGATAGAGGGAATACTTCAGTGGGCCCTCAAGAGTGAATAGGAGTTTGCTGGGTAAACTTTGTGGCTTGATTGTATGTGTCCCTCAAGAATGTTGGAAATTACTTTTCAGGAAGATAGCATTAAGAGAAGGGCTTTAAGGAGCTGAATGACTGAACATCTAAGCTCAGAAAATAGACAAGAGCGGAAGCAGAAAAACTGGTTAGACCTGCAGCGCAAGCCATGGAGAGTCTGGTTGGGAAGCACTACTACTCAGGTCGGCCTTGCCACACCAAGGATACAGTCTTCAGGCTGAAGTTTTAGGCAGGAGCATCTGCTTGTCTGAGCTAGAACCGAGAAAACGTGCCTCTCCTCAACTTCTGTGGTAGGAAGTTAGGTCCCATCTACAGTAGTAGTCGGTCAAAAAAAAAGATGCTTAGGTTCTGAGGAGTCCCAATTGATGGATGAATAATTTATAACTTAAAGAGTCGCTAAAGAAATCAGAATCATTTAGTTGCTATATTTAAAATGATATGAAAGTGGCTGAATTTTAAAGCACATTTCCAGTGCATCAAGGCAGAAGAGTAAAAGCAAGTTATTTGCAAGAAAAATAGGATTGGTCGAATTTTGGTGGGTGACAGTGAATATGTAGCAGAATGAAGGGAAGGTTGGTGAAGAAAAATCAAGAATTGCTCTCAGATCTCTGGTTTGGAGATTTGGGTTAGGAAGGTGCTGTTTACTGAGATTGAGGCTGCAACAAAAAAAAATATCGTGGTGTTGTGTTGGAGATCACAAATGATGGGGACAAGGATATGACCTCTATCTGAGTGTGTTCTATTCCATATGTCCATAGGACATTCAAAAGATGAATTATGTATAGCAAGCAGATGGAAATTTGGATATACACTTTTGAAACTAGATTTGAAGGGATTATGAGTCACAGCTAGATTAATGGGAACTTAATCCTTGGAATTGGATTCCATTGCCAAATAAGCTCTGTAAAGTGAGAAGAGGATTGTAGAACTTAATCACCATGGCCATTTAAGAAATAGATAAAAGTAGAGGAGCCCGTAAAGGAAGCTGAGAAGATTTGCAAAGTTATGTTTTTCTTTTCTACTGCGACTTCATAAATTGCGTGTTCTGTCTAGGACTTTGACTTTGCAGGCATTAGTGTGTATCAAAATCATCTTGGATGTTTGCCAAAAACTTGATTTCCTGGACTCACTTGTGGAAGATTCCTACACATTAAGTCCAGAATGGTAGCCATTTTTGCATTTTTAGCAGACATCCTACATAGGTGAGTTTTGAAGTGTACTTTGAGAAATATCTTTCCAGGAAACAATGTGGAGTGGTTGAGAAAGCAAGCATGTGGAATCACACGTTAGGGTCCTGGTTTTTACCACTCACTGTGTGACTGGGAATTGCTTAATTTAAGGTTTCTTGTTCCGTGAGCACTGGTGATAGAATACATGTCTTCTGTCACTTGGAATTATTAGAAAGTATATATGAGATATGCTGCACTAAGCTCCTGACATACAGAAGAAGCTCAGTAAATATGAGTTGTGTTTTTTGGGAGTTTCAGAAACCCAGAACACAGCTGTAAACCTAAGAACTAGTGAAAATGTCGGTGGACGTAGCTATCATTTAGCCTTGTGTATTACGTTTTGGAGGAGATTAGAGCCAACTGCTCTTTACCTTGAGTGTACTGAATTAAAATTGTGTAAAATTCAGTTACTGACTTAATGGATTTCATTATCTGGTTTCTCCTGGCAGCCTTCAGGTCTGTAGACATTAAACTCCAGCAATACGATGGAAGCAAGGTTAAAGAGGGAAATAGAAGCTGAGGGAAATTTAATAGGGAGACAAACACTTCAGAAATCCTATAGCCATCAATGTATTATAATATAAAAATTAATACACAAAATGCTGCTGCTAGATTGTTAGGAAAATGCTAAATTATGCTCAAAAGACATTGTTTGAGAAATTAAGGAAGTATATATTTTAGAAAAATTTCCTTTATAGTGATTGGTAGTTTTTAGAAGATTCAGAACTAATGAAAATAAGCTTCTGCTGTTGCAAAGTTCATATAGAAAATGTATTTTATTAGCATTTCATAGTTTGGGTTAAATTAATTAGTATGACTTCATTTTCTATTTGACTGACGTTTTATCGCTCTTAGCAGTCTGTTTTGATCTCAGAGTATAGCTCAGTGGTTTAAGTGCTTGCCTAGCAAGTGCAAGGCCCTGGGTCGATTCCTTACCACCACATAATCTGGGTGTGGTGGCACATGTCTGGGTGTGATGGCAGCATTTAGGAGGCCGAAGCAGGAGGATTGCCATGTGTTTTAGCCAGCCCAGGCTACATAAGTTCAGGACCAGCCTGGACTACAGAATGAGACCTTGTCTCAAAAAGAAAAAAATCTGTTTCAAGTCGATAGGTAGTCTTGAAACTATCCCAAATGACTGTGGAATTAGATGGAATTAAGCTGTACATACCAATCATTATGGCTAACCATGTAGGACTCAAGGTTTCTCTGTCCAGAGGAGAAGTTGAAGTGAAGGGAGAGGAGCAGGTCTTGCTGCAGTCACATTTGCTTGTTTGATGCCTTGGACTTCCTGTCTCATACTGGCCAATAGGAAGTATGGTTACTTTGTGATGATATTTTTGAGAAAGCTATGGAGAGTTGCAAGTGTCCTTCTAGTTTTGACCTTTTTAGTCCCATACTGACTTGACTGTTTATATGATTCTTTTTTCCCCAAGAAGTAGAATCAAAGGACAGAGGGGCAAAAGCTCCCTCAATCTGAAAGAGGCCCAAGAGGGGTCGCTTCTGTTTACACAATTCTTTATTGCCAAATACAAATAATTAGCTGAATAGCTCTTGGTGTTAGCTTCCTTTTATTATTTTTACTAAACAACACCTTTGTTCTGTGATGCAGGTCTGCCTTTGACAGAATGAAATTTTCTTCTGTCATGTCTGACTGTTGGCATTGTTTTGTCACTAGATTTCCAAAATACTCATTTTCTTACGTTGTATTTTTGTCATTCTTCTTTTTTTATTATATTCCTTTTGCCCTTCTCCCTTGCTTTTTTTCTCCTACCTGGTGAAGCAGTTTTTCGGGGCATATCTATTCTAACTTCAATAATGTTAATCCTGCTTTTCATTATTATATGTCTAATATACTGTTTTGCTACTGTGTTTTCTATTTCCTTATGTAGTTCCCCCCCTTCTCTTGCTGGCTACATGTCAGTTCATACATGTCTCAACCATTTCTCTTAGAATTTATATCATTTTATCTTGTTCAAAGTTTTAGAGATTTTCAATTTTTTTTAAATAACCTGTTGGTTCATTGGCCAATATCTGTGGAGCACTTACATTTATGTAGTATGTGTGTTTCTGAATAATGCATTTTAAAATTGATGGTGTTGCTGTATCTATGTGTATACATAGATCTACCCACCCACCTACCTACCTACCTACCTACCTACCTACCTAGCTAGCTACCTATCCATGTTATATAAAACCTACAACTGTCTAAAGCCTTATGCTTACTTTGGTTTCTTCTAATTTGCACATGATTCCTTCATCTCAAGTGCTGCATTATATCTTTGCATTACACAGTATTTTTCTCATACCTACATTTATTTGTTTGCTTTTCCTCTTTTACCCATCCTAGGACAATTGCATGTCTGTATAGCCCAGAATGTTTATCTTAAATTAAATTGGAGCTTCTCTCTCTGGTTGTCCTCTTAGACTGCTAACAGACGATCTGATATATGACTTCATACTGTATTTCTGGAGATTTGTATCCAAAGCGAATTTCCTAGTTTAGGTTAAGGTCACCTGATTTTGCTGTCTGGTTGGTATTTTTTCTGGATAATATAGCATAAGAACATAGCTTGTTCCTCCAAACTGTTTCAAACTCAAGTCTTTTTAGTGCTAAGATTACATCTTCAGATATAAACTCCACACCTTATTCATTTCTACCTATGTTCATATTACACTGATAAGAATTTTAGATCCAAATTACAGGTAAACGATATGGGCTTTAGGTCACATGGACCTAACAAATAGTGATTGAATCCTCATGCAGCAGGGAAGAAACTGTCCTCCAAGCCCCATCCTTGAAAATCCTGTTTCTCTGAAGGAATTTAAAGAAATCTTTCAGAAAGTCCTGAACAACTAATATTTTCCTAAGATTAATTTCACTTTTTTGTGAAAATTAAATTTCTTTTGCAGCCTAGTGGATCATTGACTAATATTTATGGAGCACTGAAGTTTGTATAGTACATGCATTTGCTAGTATTTGTGTATTTTTTCAGGAGAAAAGTAAAAAATATCCAATAACAGTATTTCTAGCTCTTGTCTCAACACATTTATAGTATACACTTATTTTACTTATAGTAAATAAACATGACTTATTTAAAGTGCTCAGTATAAATTTGTAGGATGAATGAATGAATGAATGGTTTAGTCTTCTTTGAGGATTTTTGGAGAACCAACCATGCTTAAGTATTTATTAAGTACGTTTCCACCAGTATTTTTCTAGTTGGGTATTTTGCAAAACATATTCTAGGAGTATCAGGTCTGAAAAATGTTCTGTGTTTAAAAATAAGGGTTGCATACATAAATAGTTTTTGGAAATGCTGTGTATCTCATAAAGATACTTCTGAAAATTCTATAATTTTTAAAGTGTAGTGTTTTTTACTCTCATGGAGTTAATTGTAGATTTTCCCTACCAAATACTCTACAAATTTTTAAATTTGAATTTTTTTCTGGTCATCCAGATATTTAAGTTATAATTAAATATAATTAGATTGTTAGGGTTCAAATGAAATATTTCTTCTATTTTTCTTATTTTGAACAACATGTGATCTCCATGATGTTTTATGAGTGTATGCTGCATCAGACACTAAATTCATATACTTAAGAAGAGGAAAGCTATATTTTATTGGTGCACTAAGCTGAGATAGCCCTTCAACCCATGTTGTAGAAGCATTTTTATATTTCCCACAACCTCAGTGAGAGAGGTAGTTTGCCTGTCCTTATTCATGTCTTTTATTCTCTGTGTTAACCTGGGAAATAAACCTGTATCTATTTCTGTGTAGCTACCAGCATAGTACAGCTAGCCAGGGATGGTGGCCCTCAGCTGTGATTTCATTTACTCAGGAGACTGAGGCAGGAGAATCACAAGCTCAAGGCCAATATGAGAAACATAGTGAGATTCTTTCTCAAAACAAAACAAAAAGTAAAAAGGGCTAGAAATACTTTTCAGCACTTCCTGAATTTAATTCCCAATACTGGAAAGAAGGAAGAAAAAAGAGAAAGAGAGAAAGGAAGGAAGGAAGGGTGAAGGAAGGAAGGTGAGCAGACAAGCTAATTTTATTGTTTCAGAGTATTAAATTCTTTATTGAATTTTTACTTCATCTTTGAGATAATACCTGATCATAGTTCAAATCATCTTGATTTTTTTTCTTCTCCACTGGGCGTCAAGCCTGGTGACACTCTATCACTGAGCTACATCTCTATTGCTGCTCCTTTCTTAAAAATTTTGAGCCAGGGTCTCACTAAATTGCTCATGTAAGACTGAAACTTGGAATCCTCCTCCTCAGCCACCCTCAGTGCTGGGATTATAGCCAAATTATCATTCTTTCAACTTTTCATCATGTGAGATTCAAGTGTGCTCATACTAATTCCAACTGTTCACTGACTGGTTAAGAAATATCTTCCTTCCTTCCTTCCTTCCTTCCTTCCTTCCTTCCTTCCTTCCTTCTTTCCTTCCTTCCTTCCTTCCTTTCTTCTTTTGGTAACTAACACTTCTATATGTTTTCCACTCTTCCTCTTCTCCATACAGATAGGTCATATTCCCTTCACATTTTTTGGTAATTATTAGGGATTTTTTGTTGTTGTTGTTGTTCTTGCTGTTGTCTCACTTTGCTTTTAACATTAAGTGCTTGTAGCCTGCTAGAAGATTTTCTTTTTTAAAGTCTGTTTTAAAGTATTTTTATTTTTGCTTTTGGTGGAGAGTTTAACAAAAGGAAACAATGGCAAATAAAGTCCAAAAAGTTTCACCTAGACGAATTTTCCCACTGGCTTCCTAAATCATTTTGTTGTGAGTTTTTTAGTAGATTTGTCGAGCAAGGTTTAAGTTCAGGTTCTTTGATTTTCTTTACATACATGAAAAACTTTCTTCTGAACAAATCCATCTACAGAACTCTATTGGTACCCTAGAATACTCTTTAGACTCAACTGTCCCAAATACTGCTATACTTTAGAATTAGAAGCCTTATCTAGAAACATTGTGTAGGTATTTTATTACTAAAGCTCTATGAACACAAAGTGCTCTGAGCTGACAAAGAAAATCTAAATAAAAAATAATTGATGGTACATTTCTATTCAGTGTAGTAAATGAAATTCTAACTCTGTTTTATCTCCAATAGACAAACAACAGAAAGGTGAATTTGCCATCGATGGCTACAATGTCAGAATGAACAACACCCTCAGGAAGGACGCGAAGAAGGATTGCTGTTTTGAAATCTCTGCTCCAGATAAACGTGTCTATCAGGTTGGGGTTTTATGTTGCCTTGAAATTAAGTTGTTATGATATTCTGATTTCATCTACAGATGTTAGCATTTTGTTAAAACACCTCTCCTTGACATGTTAATAATAATAAAAATACTGTTTTTTTTGTATATGGAATGTTTATATGAGAGGAAATACACTTTAATTTTTTCAGATCAATCTAAATAACACCATCTTGGAAAAGACCAAGTGAATATGTACTTTATCAATTACTTCACATGTAACATTTTATATCCATCTTATTAGAAGTATGTGATTTCCTGGAAGAATTACAAAGCAGAAAGAGTATAATTTTCAAAGGGAAAATATTAGGGTGTTAATGCGTATTGTGTTGCTTAGGGGTGTGGGGGGAAGTGAAGATAAAGGCACGTATCAGCCTTCCAATTCAGGAGCTATCAGCCAGGCATCAATGTGGAATGTATGTTTAATAAGTTTTAAATATCTGAGATTGCAGTTGAAAGCTAGTTAATTAAGTTGTCAGGTAGTGTGTTGGAATCTGACAAGAACATTTTTAAGAAAACTGTACCCAGCAGTCTAAAGAAATTCATGGGTGTCTTCTAATTGTCAAGGGCAAATTTTGTTCATCAGTTCTGTCTTTGACATTGATGAAGAGAAGCAGCTTTTTTTCCCTGCACAGCTGCCAGCTGCTGATCAGACTTTCAAATCCATCATCCTCTGCTTCAATTACATAAATTTGTCAAAATTAACTGTACATTATAAGAAGCATCCTTGCAAGAAAAGTACCACTAGACATGAAAAGAATCACTAATGGTCTTAAAGAAATGATAAGAATGCAACATACCTTTCACATCCACTGTGGTGAATTTTGCTCTAATTTTTTTTTCTTAGTTTACAGCAGCTTCTCCCAAAGATGCCGAGGAATGGGTACAGCAGCTCAAGTTTGTATTACAAGGTAAGAGCATCAATTGAATACTAAATAACTGAGTGATTTTGGTGTTCTTACACAAGGGCTTGTTGACGTCTGTGAGAATGACCAAGGAAACAAGACTGGATCTAATACAGACCATTCACTTCAGATTTACAAAAACAACTTTTCCATAAGTACTAGGTTGGCAGCTTTAAAATTCACGTATTTGTGAATCCATTTTTATATGTTTTAAATAAAGAATACATGCATCACGATATTGTTACTTTGTAGGGCTGCTTTTACGGAGGAAATAGAGTTTTGGAAGACTCTCTTGCATTCTTTTACATTTAAAATTTACTTGGTGGAACCTGTGTTCTAGATATGGGCTCTGACATTATTCCTGAGGATGACGAAGAAAGGGGAGAGGTGTATGACGATGTTGATCATCCAATCAGCAGCCCACCAGCAAGTGTGCAGCCAACAGATGAGGAAATCTACGAGGAACTTCCAGGTATATTATCTCTTAAACATATTAGGATCTTTGTGTGTATGTGTGTGTGTGTGTGTGTGCATGCCTCTGTGTGTGGTGCGGGTAAGTGCATGCATGTAATTTGTCAACATATTGATGACTTGAGTAGAAAATGGTGAGATCTTAAGAGCAAAGACAAAGAAATTCTTCAAAACTACTTTACAAATAGAGTTCTGCTTGAGGTGTTTCAAGTGAGTGGGCATACACTGAAAAGTGAACTGAATGTTAAAATGAAGCAGATACGATCGCAATCTCTTGGGACTTTTGGCTCATTAGCATTGTTTATGCTACATAATTTTTTAATTAAAAAATTGACTTGCCTTACAGTTTTTTCCCGCAACTCACACATCATTTTTTATTTATACATCTTGGAACTTCCATTAACCAGAAGTTCCATGCATACCCCATATGTCATCAACTTCTGCCTTGTGTATTTCTTCTTGCTGTAGTTTATTGCATTATTTTGGAGGAATGTTGTTGGGCTATAAACAAAGGCCTTTTGGGACTTGAAGTTTTCATATTGATATTTTAGCATCAATTTGAAAAATAAACATTGTCTTATTATAAATTCTCATGCCTGGTTTAAAGCTTATGTGTCTCAGTATTGTTATGTAATGTAAAATTAATTACTTATTGTTAAATTTGCGCTTTGATAATCAAGTTGAAACATAAAGATAACATGTCTGAGGATTCTTATATATAACAACATCCAGGGAATTGCCTTACTAATATTCTAGGCGAAAAGAACGTTTCCTTGACTCTTAAAAAAGTAGTAGTTTCTGGGTCATGGCACCAAAAACAAACAGACAGACAAACAAAAATCAGTGGTTACAGAAGAAAAATTAAATATGCTACATAACAGCCTCAGAGAGACTAGTTTTCTCTGAATAGAGTAATTTAATGACATAAAATACACTTTAAAATTTATTTTCAAAAGTACTTAAGATGTTCCAAATTAATTACAAATATTGTCTTCAGCACAGTCAAGAAAATATAATAACTAGAGTATGGACTTTATAATAACCAGAGCATTTACTCTCGTAAAAATGTAACATTCTGGGTTGTAGCATTTCTTAGTTCAATGACCTTGTAAGTTAATTTCCTCATCCATAAAATGGGAATAATGTCATGCGGGAGCGCAAATGAGGTGATTCACCAGTGACGAACCATGCAAGCTCATGCTAAGTTGTAATGTTGTTATTTTCATTATTATATGGTGACTTCTGTAAATGCTTATATGATGGTAAGATAATGGTTTTCTGACCAAGTTATAATTAACAGTTGTAACTATTATAAATTTAAGATATAAAACTATACATCCACTTTTGAATTGTTTACTGCCTTCGATGAAGATGATTAATACAAAAGCATAATTTTATGAGAAATAGTGATCTGTATATTGCTTTTTAATGGAACTGTGCGTCTATAGCCCTTTCCTTTCTGGTGCGTCGTACTAAGGAAATGGCATCAGCAACGGCATCCGTTACCCCGCAGGTAGGGAAGAATGTTCTTCGGCTGCTTGTTTTCAGTCACACTCTATCATTAATATAGTTATTTTAGTCTTTAAACTATTTGAGAATGTAGACTGATGTAAAATGGAAGTGTTATACCTTTAACCATCACATTTCATCCCTTTAAACTAAATCCTACGGTGAATGCGTTGCATTACGATTGTTGAATTATTACGCTCTGTGTTCCTTCAAGTCGACTATTCTGAAATTGGTTGAGAATGAAGATCAAATGTTCATATGTCGTTCAGAGTTATTTCCTTTATTTCCTTAGCAAAGACCCTTTAAGTAGCTTGAAATTTTAAAAATATGAAACATCTTTTATTATTTTCTCACTACAGATGTCCCTTTTTTTTGGCTTGAGGCCACATAGTTGTTGGAAATACTGCTTGCTCTTTAAGCAGCGTAACTTCTTGCTGTGGAACTGGGAGAAATTTAAGCTGCTGTGGGATTTCTCTGCCCCTGCTGGAGATCCCCAGTCGCTGTACAGCGACTGAGCTGGATAGGGCGCCCCTGGGAAGGGAGCTGCTGTAGGCAGCTGTGGAATGTCTAGCGCGCTCTCTTCCCCAGTGTAGCGGAGAGCTGCTCAACATCTGCACAGCTCGGCGACGTTGCCAAGTTTGAGCCGGCAGCTATAGAGGGGATTTTCCTTCTTGAGCCCCTGAAGTTATCTGGGAGTTAGAGGTTTTGTTTACTTAAATATGTGAACCTAGGAAGGCAACTTCTTTAATTAAAAAATTATCTCTCTGGAGAAGATGATTAAAGTTTATTGTTTTCACTTCTGTGAAATCTGGATACAGTTTTGAGTGGAAAGTGGTGGGAACAGTAGAAAAGAGTGCATTTAGAGACCGTTGGTACTTTTCCAGTTCTGTACAAAGAACTATGTATCTCTGAAATCAGACTGTTAAGTTCCAGGATTAAATAATACTGCTGTTTCAAGGTCATCTTCTGTCAATTGCATATTGTTGAAAACTAATCCTCTTAAATTGAAAGATGAGACACGCAGATGTGTTTGAAGAAAAATCTAAACATATCATAGGTTACTTTACATCGCAAAGCTCTTTTCCTAAGAAAGTCAACTCTGATAAGTGTACTTTTAATGTAAAATAAATCTTCAATATTAAGTTTTACAAGTTAGATATGTTTAAAACTTATATCGCAAAATATACCTTGAAAAATGTTTGTATGTCCTACAAGAGTGAATAAAGCTTCATTGTGATTGTGCTTTAGTTAGAATATTCTGACCTCATTATAGCCTGTTCACTTTTTGTTTGTTATTTTTTAACTAACTTGATAAAAGAATAAGAAGAAATTTCTAGATTTATTTGTGTTTAGGGTATTTATACATATGTGCAGAAGAGTTGAGGGAATGATATTTCTGGGAACTATTAAGGTTTTTGGCTTTTCTTCAAATACCGTAATGCTTTGACATCTTTTATGGTTTATTACTAATTAGCATAGGCCAGTCAGGTTTGCATATATTGTGATATTACTATACCATATATTTCTTTGTTTAACTAATATATTGTTCAAAGTGTATTAAACTGCTTCATAACGGTAATGAGTTCATTTGGCTCAGTACACATTCCAGAACTTATTGCTCACTTTTTCATTAGAACTGCAAAGGAGGATTTTTGTCTGATTTTGAATCCTAAAGGCAAGACACAATACTTGGCAAATGGCTTATTCTTCTCTCCTAGTTGCTACGTTACGTGATTTGCCCCCTTTCCCTGGCAGAAAATTGTGCAGAAACAACATCAAGATGAATTTTTCTAGATAGAGAGTGAATAGAATCAGTGTGTAACAAGAATGGTAACTGCCCATTAACCTATTAAATCTGCAGCTTTCAAGGGAATTGCACTTGAAATATCTTTTGGCAAGGGAACTGGAGGCAAGAGGGCAACACTAAGCAGGAAGACAAATTTCTACACTCTTAACCAATTTTTTTAAGCTTGAATTCACTTTCTAAAAAATTACAATGACAGATTGAACTATTGGATCCAGAAAAAGATGTTTTTATCCTTTGCTTGCTCAGTAAGGTTTAAATTTATTCATTCCAACTATGCATCTAAAATACAATATAAAATAAAAGGCAACAGTAAATTTTTTAATGAAACTATTATTTTTACATAAAAACGAACAGTGTTCAAGTACTTAAATTTGAAGTAGTTTTCAACAAGTGGACACAAATGTAAATTTAATGAATAAGTGGTCGCAATCCTATAAAATACATTTAGCTTTTTTTTCTTCTAAATAATTATCATGTAGATGTCCAGCTTAAGGTTAATACTAGATATTAGTGTGGTTATAAGTGATGATAGGTCCTGACTTTACCGATTTTTCCCATTCCTTCTTGGAATGCAGTGGAAAGATGTCAGTTAACTTTCACCACACTTCATACAGTCAGCATTTTAAAGTTGTTACTCCTGTTGTTACAGCCTGTGAGCATTCTTTTCCCTTAAACTATGATTATGAGTTATAAAGTTAATGAGTATGGTTATGTATTTTCCTAACAGTTAGTATGATAAATATTTTTTCTTAAGTAAATAACTGTATTAAAATCAAAATTGTGGATAGATTCAGCTTCAAACTCCGCCGAGAGACTGTCTAAAGTTATTTGAAAATAAGAACTAAGGAAAACATCCGTACTTGAGAGTCTCAGCACATGTGCCTTTGCTGATATTATTTTTATTGAAGGTGGGAGGGTTTTAGTGTCCTTTCTGTTACCTATTTCAGAATGCATGTCTGCTCGTCATGTAGCTTTTCTCTACTTTGCTGTTGGTGTTGCGAACAATTTTTTTTAAGTACAGGAGATGATTTAACACATATTAAAACCTGAAATACCTGTGTGTATGCAAAACTAGTGGAGAGGGAAATGATGGCTTATTTTGCAAATTGGAACTGCACTACTGGTTCTTAGCTAGGGAAGATTTTAGTTCTCAGAGTATATTTGATAATGCCTAAAGACTTTTTTGGTTATCACTCTTGGTGAGTGAGTGTGTGTGTTTGTGTTTGTGTATGTGTGTGTTACAGGTAGCTAGTGAATAGAGGCCAGGGATGCTGCTAAAATCCTAAAATGCAAATGAAAGCCCCATAATAAAGCATTATCAGATTCAGAACACCAATAGTGAGAGGTTGTTGAAACCGTGACCACAGAGGTGTGATTAACAGCTTTTAGGTTACTGCCCTGTTATCTTTATCTCTCGAATCATGAAAACTCCTTACCCAAGCTCCCTGTAAGACTTTTTTTAAATGTACACAGTAGGTTTTCTTGCATATATCAAATGAGGCTGACATAGACTATGTCTAGGTCATGAGAGATCGGAGACTTGCTTGCCACTTCAAGAGACAGTACTGAAATGCTGGCTCAGGAAAATGAGAAAGACCAAGGCAAAAATGTAGACGAGCCCTAGTCTTACGAGCTACTAACAGTGGGGCAGAGGCTTTTCTTTTTCTCAGATTGTTGGCGTGCGGATACTTGGTGTATCATGTTCTGAATGGGTTGTTCTTTTGAGGCAAGGAAGAGTCCCATGGGTGAGGGCCTGGACCTTCCCTAAATGAGAAAGCAGCACTAGGCAAGCCGAAAGTCACCTGGAACGTGTCAGCGGCTTGAGGAGAAGTGGAATTCCTTGTTTAACGTTGCTCCCTCCTCGGATGCTTCACAAAGTACTCCAGGTACTCAGTACTGCCCTCTGCTCATTTCTTTTTTGACGCGGCTAAGTTTCCCTTTTAACTTTTTATTTAAAGCCAATCCATACTGACTGGAAGACCCTAAATACTGCTGATGTGCGTGAAAGAAGGTGGAAGTCAGACTTGCCCTAAGTAAATATTTCTTAACAGTCTGATATGAATCTTCTTCCTTTGTTCAGTTAAAAATATATAAATATGTATAGAAATTTCAAAATGAAAACCCAATCCTTCTACAAATATGATACAAATTTCAAAACAAGAGCGAGATCTTTACTTCCTGCTGCCCTTTCCTTTTTCATCCTTCCTTGTTTTTTCTTTCTTTCTTTCTTTCTTTCTTTCTTTCTTTCTTTCTCTTCCTTTCTCATTCTTTCTTTCCTTATTCTCTTCCTCGCTTTCCATTTCATCCTTTGTTTCTTGTTTGTTGTCATTTTCTTCAGTCCACAGTTATTCTTGAATATTTGAGTATGTGCCTGGCACTTTACCCACTTACCACCTTTATACTGGCAAAGTAGATGAGATACATACTTGCAGTGTAAAGGTGGCAAAGCCAGCAAAAATTTTAACATATCCATTATGTATTTATATACATATGTATAGATTATAAACATATACATAATATTCATTATGTGTCTTATGTATTTTCGTGTTTTATGAGTTTGCTGTCATTGCCTTTCTGACTATCGGAAGCAGCTTGTGCCTCTCTGTCTGGACAGCGATTTCAGGCCGTGCTGTGCTCTCCATTGACCTCTTGTTTCTGCGGTGCACCTCGCACCCTGCCTGTGACTCGCAGGCCCTCGTGGGCTGGACAGGGACTCCGCAGGCAGGGAAGCAGACACGGATCGACCCCAGCTCTTCCCTCTACTCTGTGCTTCAGCCAGAAGAGTAAATATAGAAAATCAAGATGGTAAAAACAAAAACCAGCGGCAAACATAGAAATAAATGAAGTGACCATTTATCATTTACTTTATGTTAATTACTTGTTTTTAATTTAAAAAAGAAGTGACTCTAACCTTTAGCTAGTGACTAAAATGTTAGATTGAGCCAGGCCGAAGTGTGGATGGGCAGGAAGTTGCTTTCCTGCTCTGAGAACCATGAAGAGCCAAATGGCGGGACCTGGGTGTTCCTTAGGAGATGGATAGGTAGGAAATGCATGTCAAAATTCCAAAGTAAGTAAACAAAGTCAAATTGCAGTTTTAATTTTTAAAGCGATAGATGAAGGTGAAAGGTGGCCACATAAACATTTTAAACCTGGCAGGAAACGAGAAAATAGAATAGAAAAATAGAATAGAAAAAGAAATATGGTAAAGCAAGACTTAACTATAAAAGCAACTATAATAAATGCAACTTGATTAACTTATCTGTTAAAAGAAATCACATTAGATCTTTTTAAAAATCTGGTTGTGGTATTAAAATCTGGTGGTATTAGAGAAGATATATCTGAAATAAAATCACATAGAAAATTTTAAAGACGTGGAAACAAGTATTCCAGACAGTCCCATCCAGAGAAATCCACTGTAGTAGACAATGTAGAGTTTAATGCATAGAGCAGTTCTATGACTACAGAATGATACGACATAACAAAAATATAAGAAAATAAAGCTTAAATGTATCTACATACCTTTTAAGTTAATAATACAAAAAAAACCTTAAAACAAATTTAACAGATACTCATTCATAATGCGAGGTTTAACACACCATTTTTAGGCATTCTTAGACAAAAGAAGCAAAAATTTAGTAAGTATGTGGAAGATTTGGTCCACAAAATTATTAAATTTGATTTAATATTCCTAAAAAGATAAAAAGCCATCATCACAAGTAATAAATGGTTCTTTCAGAAGACAGAATAATCTTGGAAATAGACTGATATAAATTCACAAATGAAGTTTCAAAAAATTTGTTGAATCTGCGTCATACAGACTATGTTCTTGACAATGAAATTTGTTAATAGTCAGCACTGTGATGATAATTAAAAATACCCCAATATTGGGTTTTTTAAAGGCTGAAAAATAAACTTCTACTTAGCTCATGGTTTAAAAGAAAAAAATCACCATGGAAATGTCAGAACACCTAGTTCTAAGTGAAAATGAAGATAGCATAGATTAAAAATTTTGGCATTGTGATTTAACTATGTTTACGGGGATACAACGATAAAAGAAACAAGTGGGAGAGTTAGAAAATAATCTGATAAAAAGACCTAGAGCAGTTAGAATGAGGAGAGACAAAAGAAAGAACAGAAACTTTAACAAGGAGAAAAAAAACTATGAAAAAGATCGTTTTTCTAAAAAGAATGCAACAGGATTCTAGAAATTATTGATGGTTTGGAATACTCAGCCTCTGAGTTCTGAATTTTCAAAGTCATATACTTACATTTACATTGCTTAGGATACATGTTAAAAATTCCAAACCAGAAAGTAACCAGATGTCAGCTGCTGTAATCAAACAAAAAAATGCTGACGTTTATAAAGTAAGAAGAAAAATTGCAGTAATGTAGCTGAGCTATTAAGATTTTTCTGTGTACCTTAGGTGAAGAATTTTAACACTGCGCTAGAAAGTTAAATATTCACAAGTGCAGGCTTTGTGTGTGCACACAACTGAGTATTTTATCATTTACCACTAAGAAATTTTAACTAAGTTTAAAGCCGCAGCTTCTGACTACCTTCATGTAAGATTCTTTAATCTTTATTCTACAGATACGATTTGTTTTCCATGTAAAATATAAACAGATCATGTTCCGCTTTTGCTTTTTATTTCTCAGTGTCTTCAAGAAGGTAGAAGATGATGAAGTTTGTAATAACTTTACAAGAAGTTGTTTCTTTTTAGGTCCCAGAAACACACACGCCTGCACACGCCTACCTTCATGAACACACATCTGTGCTGAAACACTGCAGCCGGAGAGTATCAGGCTTCATGCTTTTCAGATAGGTCAGCGGGGAATATGAACTTCCTAAGAGAACTTGGCTGCTTACTTTAAAGCAATGATTAATAAGAACGAACAAGTCCAACAAAATGTCAGTTGTAAATCTGAGCACTCTTCGTATCTGGCCTCACAAAGGGCTGCGAGAGGAGGCAGAGCTTTCAACGGCGAGGGGAGAAATCCAATCTAAGCTAATTAGGCTTAAGCGAAATTTTACCTTGATTTTTTTTTTCAAACAAAATATTCTTTTTATGGATTTGTTCCTTTTTATTAGAACTTCAGTAGAATTCTTATAAAAAATAACAACTCATATAGCTACTTATCCATTGGGCCCTTTGCTCCTTATAAAAGTTGAGAAAGGGCAGAAAATGTTTCTCACAAACTCACAGTAAAATTCAGTTGCAGAGTGTGAGTGGCATTTTTGAGCTCTTTGGAACTGGATCCAAGTCTCTTCACTACTTGTCTGAGCCTCTGTCCACATGCCTGATCCCCATTTATGGAACCACAGTTTAACTCTGCATTTTTATTTTATGTTTTATTGGTGTATGTCCGTGATATGTAGCATTGGGATGCGAGCGCATACCACATCTGAGTCCTCTTGCTCCCCTTCCCATCTTCACAGATCCACCTCCCTGTTTGCTGTCACCTCCTCTTTTCTTTTGCTCCTTATCTTTGGAATTTCTCCTCTGCTTTCCTCAGCATGTACGTTTTTGGAAGAGCTCGCTTCACTGCCTGACTTGCCACCTGTTTCTGCCTTGCTATGATTTAAATCTGGAGGGTCCCCCCAAAAGGCTCATGTATTTGGAGGTTGTAAAATACCATGTGCTGTTGGGAGGTGAGGCCTGGCTGCTTGGGGCTTGGCTTGGAGTGGCGTTAGCTGGCTCCGCCTTTTCTTCCTCCCGTGGCTGTCCATCTGCCATGTCGTGACGAACACTCTGCTGGGCGCCCCCATGTGAGTTCACCGTTGCCAGCCACCCATGTACAGACTGGGACCCTCTGAAACTTGAACTAAAATAAAATTTTCCTCCTTTAAATTGTGATGTCGAGTATTCTGTCACCTTAAACCCTGGTGATTTGGTATTCTTTCCTTAACTAACCCAGGTTCTTCAGAGTCACCAGTGCTCTCCCAGCCACAAGTCTTGGTCCTTACGGTTGTCTCTGGAAACCTGATTTTCTTGACAGTCCTTTTACTCTTCAAACTGTGTCCTCCTTTGACCTTTCCCAATTTGTTTTCTTGTTACATATAGTATTTCTAGGTAAGCATCTCATCACTCTTTTAGATTTCCTGATGTTTACTGATTCTGATTTTTTTTTTTTAGTTTATCCTTTATTTCTTTGATAGTGAAGGTTTTACCTTCATATGTTCTTACTATGATGCATTTCATTCATTCAATAAATGCTGAAAGGCCATTGCACATCCTTCTAGGTGAGGGAGTTTACTGTTAAGACAATACAGATCATAATTAGTCCTACAAAGGAAGGTAAGAAGAGGATGTGAGAAAAAGCAACTATTTTATATTCTATCCTGAAGGAAGAGCTGACATTTAACTGAAACCTCTGGGGGGAAAAAACTAGTAAATTAAAAAGGTCATACATAGTGCCTTCCAGGCCCAGAGAACACCATACACAAACGCTTTGAGATTGGCCAGTGTTGGGGTCACCAGAAACAAGAGAGCAGGGCCAGTCAGAGAAGGTAGAAGGAGATTGTGGAGAGAGATAAGCATCAGGTCAGTGTCTTTAGGAGAATCACAGCCCTAGAGGCATAAGTGACAACTGGAAACTGTATGGAAAGTTACTAAAGTGAGGCTCACATCTATGATTGTGTATTTCCCACGTAATTTCAAGTGCTGTTTGTTATGATGCATTTCATGTGATGAAAATTTTAGACTTCTAAAGCTCTTTCTCTTTTTACATTCCCATTGAACAACTTTATATCTTTAAATATCACAACCTATATGTAAATATGGTTAGAGCAAAGTAAAGATCATCACTGGGTACCTAGTTCATCAAAAGAATGTCAACGATCATATGGTGGTGATTATTATGATAGTTGCAACCCTTAAGGTATGCCAGGTCTTTTCCTAAGTATTATCTCATTTAATAAAAATAATTAGTTTATAGTATAGTTACTATTACCATCTCAACTATTACCATCCCACTTTACCGATAAGGAAAGGCAGAAAGATTCAGTCACTTATTTAGCATAGCAAGGTAAGAAGTGGCAGAGTGGGGCTTCAAACCTAGTTGTTTTGACTCTAGAGGTCAAACTCTTAGCCAATAACTATGTTGTCTCTTAACAGAAATATGATAAGGAATCTCCTTGTCCATAGCTATCAAGTAAACCTTTACTGGCGCACATGTAAAAGAAAGACACCAGGAAAGATAACACACCAACCAGATGTCATCCTCACATGAGACCTCTCCCTTGGGCTCTGAATTCATGTTAAACTTGTATTTAAGAACAAATTCACCATCTTCCTGATTTTTTCCTCCTTTCTTTTCTGTATCTTTTAAGTGTCAGTAGTCACTCAAGTTTAAAATGGTGACAACCAAATTCACATGCACCCTTGACTTCTTTCCTGATCACCCTGTGTCCCTTAATCAGAAAGGTTGCCAGCTACTACTGATTCTACCTCTAGAACATCATCTATCCCTGATTCTCTACTCATTTAGCTTTTCATGATTTCTCTAGACCATTAAAAATTCTCTTGAGTGCTCTCATTTTCTGTGTTTATATCTCTCCAAACAACCTGATAATCTATTCTACAGACTGCCATCAGATTGATTTTAAAATCTAACATGTTCAGATTAATCCTTGATCAGTAAACTTGATGGGGTTCCAGTGCCAAGTGAACCAAGTCCAAACGGACCTTGGGCCCATTCCACGGTCCAGTTTACACCTGCTGTTCCAATCCCAATCTTGCTGCTCTGATCCCTTAATGCACCAGGCAGACTGAATTCTTCACTAAGCCTTAGCCCATTCCTGGGTTTTGCATGATGCCTTCAGTACCTCTGCAACCCTAGGAACTTTATGTTAAACCAGTGGATGATTTAATGAATTAATTCAAGGGAAAAACAGTATAACATCATATAGATAAAACACTTGATCATTTGTTTATTCATTTTCCAATCTACAGTCTACAGTGAACTCTACTCTATTTCTTGATCTTTATAACTCTGTAGAAGGTAAGGGTGGATACATAGATAATGGATAAATAGCCCCCTCTCCAAATATGCCATAGTTTAATCAGAAACAAGTATTTGAAATCTAATGATAGAAAAAAACAGAATTAAAAATAGAGATCACCCTTACAAATTCCAACATATAATCATATAACTCTACCCTGTGGCCATATTTTCCCTCTCCATACCTGTGTTGAGCCTCTGTACACAGTAAGCAAGCCTCCATTTATTGGTATCCTACAGTTCTTAGGTAAATGTCTTCCTCCTAGAATTCAACATATAATAGTGCAACGTCTTTAGTTAGAGAGGCCTACTAGCTAAATTAAGATAAAATTTCTCTCTCTGTGATGACTCTTTTCTTAATGATGGTAATTATCAGGATCTAAAAGAATGATTGCCATACAGTACCCTATCAGGGGGAAATTGAAACTTGGCTAGTCTGTCAAAACATCATTAAAATCTAACCTTACCGTTGCAGTCAATGTAGTCTCAAATAAATAAACTTATGAAATATAATATGTTGAGTGATGAAAAGCTCTAATATCATCAGTCTTTTGAGGGATTAAATATAGATCATTGTACTATAAGCAACAGGACCATCTTGAGTTACCAGCTCCCTGTGGTGGGCTAGTCACCTCAAGTGAGACATTTCCCAGGAAATGACACAACCCTTTGCTCTCTTTCATTTATTAAAGACCACAGGCAGAATAGAGCACATCGTAATTTTTAAAAAGTGACATCTGATCACAGCCATGATTTTTAAAAAACTGACATCTGCAAGGACAAATATCTGAGGACTCGGTGTAAGTTGTAAGCAAATGATGAGTGTTGTGTTGAAAAATAAATGCAGATGTGAGAAAGCTGCAAGGAAGTGAAAGAAGGTTAGTAGTCAGTGATTAGATCAGTGCTGGGGGAGATGTATGAAAATCACCACTCAGGCTACCGCTTTGATTCAGCGGGCCTGGAAGAGCCATCAGAAGGCCTAGGGAAGAGGTAGAGGCTACAGCAAGGGGTTCCTTCACTTACTCAGCCATGGTGCACTTCCGTTTATCCCTCTGTTTCCTGTCTTCACTTATACCCTTCCCTCCACTGAGGCCAGCCTCTTTTCAGAGTCCGCTGCTTACCAGACCTGCTACACAATACCTGTTACACTCTCCCATAGACAAGATAATTTCGCATTCTCTAATTAACCTGTTTTCTTTGGAAATTACTTTGCACTTATATATCCTCAGAAACCTAGCTTGATTAAGTAGGTCAATATGAAGGTCATCTGTATCCTAATAAAATATCATCTCTTTCTATGTTGCTGAAGAGATCACTGTAGAAATGAGAGAGCCCAAAACATAGAGCTAAGTGTGAGTTTTGAACCTAGTTATTTATTTAATATTTCCTGGGAGCCCAGCATTCATTTAAGGGTATTCTGAAAAGATCATCTAAAATTCTAAGAAGTGAATTGAAAGGTAGAGTCTGAAAAAAAAAAACAACATAAGTAAGACAAGTAAAGAAGAAACAACACAGTTTTTTTGTAAGAATTAATATTTTTTGAGACAAGGTCTCGCTGTTTAGCCCAGGCTGGTCCTGAACTCACTATAGAGCCGAGGGTGGCCTTGGACTCACAGCAGTCCTCCTGTCTCAGCTACCCAGTGCTGGGATTACAGGCGTGCCCCACCATGTCCTGCTTATGTAGTGCTGGGGAATCAAACTCAGGTACTTGGCGCTTGACTTGCTAGGAAAGTGCTTTAACCTCCAGCCCAAGAATTTAATTATTTATCAATAAATATTTATTAGGCAGTTATTGTGTATCAAGCACTCTGTTAAGTCACTGAGAATACAGTGTTGACCAACATAGCTCAGATTTTGTTAAATAGAATAAAGTGTAACAAGTAAAAAGAAGTGGTTATTTAAAAAAAAAAAATAACTAGAGGCCAAAACCAAAGCGTTAAGAAACAAAATCTAAGCCAAGTTGGTGGCAGTTGAGAACATATCTGAAAGGGCCTATTTATCCACTGCTAGCAGCGTGTGGTTCTGCACACCTCCCCCTGTGGCGCATTCTGAAGTTGAAAGCACGTGATCAAGGTGAAGGAGTTGATTAAACCAACGGCCCTTTAGAAATGCACAGGTAAGAGTCATTCTCAGTCTACCCACATACCTTCAACAATGAAGAAAAAATTTTGCTCCAATAACAGCCACAAAAAAGATTTTGCAAAGGAAGTGGTGGAAGAAACCCCATTGCTTGAGACACTAAAAACCAGATGGCCCAAAGTCCCAGAAAACATTCACACAGGATCCATCCTTCACTGCATGAAGGCAGAGGGACCAGACTAATGTAATATATGGCTTGCGCCTCAAGCTTAGCAATAGCATGAAAATAGAGATTTACGCTTCCTTTGACTTTCACTTGGTTTCTCAGCTCTTCTCAGTGCTCCTAGAGCATCCCATGTTGACTTCTGTTAGGGTTCGCCACACGGGAATTGCCTGTGTACTTGGCTGTTCTTCTGGAGCTCCATGTGTTATGAGCTTATCAGGATATTTTTTTCTTTGTCCTAGGGAGTGTGTATCTTGGGTTCAGAAAGCGTTCCTCTAACATGATGTTTCTGCATTTTTCTTTTGCCAGAACCTTAGGGGTTTTGCAATTTTATGTTAAACTTTTTGCCTTGAATTCCACACTTGAGAATTGTATAAATTTGGACTTCATATTGTACATGCTTAGAGTTTTGATTTCTCACAGAAACCCTACCCCTAATATTTTTCAGAGCCCTGGGAAAAACAAAAAGTTTCCTTGTGACCTCCCTGGGGTTTTGAGGGTGGAGGTAGTCTCATTGTTAGCTTGCTGCTTCTCAGTCTCAAAGCCTTGCCTCCTCGTTCATGAAAACGGCCACACTGCAGCTACACCCTACCTTGCAAATAGTGTGTTCTTTTGACTAAGTGGGGGAACAACAGATTTGTTTCAGTGGGAATTTACCATATTGCTTAATTCTTGGCCAGAGGTAATTGTATAAAAATGTTATAGTAAGGATTTAATTACAGTTACTTCATTTATGAGTTTAATTAAAGCAAAATAAAATTTTGAACATATAGTATGGGCAAGGCTCCATATGAAGTGTCTAATGTCCTCTCTTTTTAGTACTGATAGGCTTTCTAATTTTAATATTAATTCCTTTTAGCAAAAAGACTTTTTTTGTTAAATATATGAAGCAAGGGATCTTAAATGACTATTGAATTCATGAAGCAAATGATCCTAAGTAACTGCTTTCCTTTTAGGGTAAAAATGGCATTTGTTTATGCAAAAAAGTTACTCAAAAGTTGTATCAAGGTTTTGCAAGGTGAGATTATATAGTTGCCTTTCAAGTCATCTTAAATCAGGTTAATGTGGTAACTTAAGTATATGCCTTTAAAAAGTTCCAATCAACTGAAGTCCTCCTAATTTATTTTATTCCATGTGCCAATCAGTCATTCCCCTTCAGAAAGTGAAGCCAGTTTTTGTACTCCTCACTTGTAAAACTTACATGACATAAACATTATGTGACAGAAGTTGTTTGTTACTGAGAATATTGACTCAAAGAAACTTGTCATCTGGAAATAGAAAAAAGTCACACGAAGTAATTTTATTTGTATCATGGCTTCTTCACTGTTGACTACATTTGTGACAGGCGATTTTATAATAAATATTAATAATATTTTATTTATGCTTGAATTGCTACAGTAGGATGTAGATTTTACTCAGCATATTTTTTGTTGGAATGAAAATTGTTCAGTTAAATGGTACAGGTAAGGACCAGTTATAAAGAAACACAGAGCCAGGCATGGTAGTATGCACCCATAATCACAGCATGCAGGAGGACTGTGAGATTCATGCTAACCTGGGCTATATATAAGTGGCAAGTTTCAGGCCAGCATGGGCTGTATAGCCAGATCTTGTCTCAAAACACACACACACACACACACACACACACACACAAATAAAATAAAATAAAGCAAAAAAATCCATAGACTTTGTGTATCTATGGATATATATATATATATATATATATATATATATATATATATATATGGATATAAGTTAGGATACCACTTTGGGGTCAAAATTTGTTGTCAGAATTTTAAAGTTTCACTTTACCTTTGAACTTTATGAAGTTATTGCTTTGGGGATCAAAAATAATAAAATACTCTCAAGTTTGATTCAAACTAATGAAAACACTTGCTAGCAACAGGTATAGATTTTGAGAAGTCATAGATATTAATATAATAGTATAATTATCATGAAAGAGCTGTGGAGACAATCTACTTGCTGGGAAGAGTTATCATTGGACTCTTGATGTCAATAATAAAATTAAAGTTATATCAATATTTTCATTTTCAAGTACTATGTGTTAGTCAGTTTCATGCCCCAACACATCTCATTAAACCATACTTTATCTCCAAATCAAGATATATTAAATTTATAATTTTGCTTAACATAATACAACTGTCCTACATATAACCAGATATAACATACTAACCCTTCAAAGTCTTAACAATTCTAGCATTTTCAAAAAAATCTAAGTCCAAGTCTCTTCTGAGAATAGGACAAAGTCTTACCTGTGAGACTGTTAAAAAAAAAAAGTTACATAGTCCCAACATGCAATATGAAGCTAAATATTCCCATTCCAAAAGAGAAGAATTGGCGACAGAAAAGAATCAGAGCAAAACAAGACCAAAACTCATCAGGGCCAACGTGAAGTTCTGTATCTCTGTGTCTTGCATCTGGGGCACATGGGAGTGAGTTCCAGAGGGCCGAGATATCCCTATTCCTCTCCCTTGGCCAACTCTGCTCTTAGGTTACAACCATTTTCAGCAGGCATTCCACATTCCTGCCATCTCCACCCCCCTGGGGTCTCCACTCTGCCTTTGGCTTCATTTCCAGGGCTTCATGTACTGCCCTTTCTGAGGCTTCCTTCTTGGCCTCCAAGGTCTTACTTTGAAATCTGGAAAGAAGCCTTCCTGTCACTGCAACTCTTACCTTCTGCATGCTGATAAAACCAGCAGTGCATGAATAACACTGGGGTCACTTCCCAGCTTGAGCAGCAGGAGAGCCCTTTCTACCATGACTGCAGGACTTTGAGTGCCTCGATGGCTGAACACCGCAAGGTGAATCCCAGGGAGCCAGTTCCTTAGGATTCTCTTCTTGAGCAGACATTCTGGGGACTCTTCTAAGTGCACTCTGAATCTGTGGTGGGTGGGTCTTGGTGATTTATCCCTGTACCAAGTGCTTGCATTCTTTTTAATGGTGTTAATCTCTTTGGCAGGCATGTCTCCTTTGGCCACAACTTGATGTATGATTCCTTCTTGGCCAAAATTTAATTTTTAAAAATGTTCTGCTCTGTCTTTTGCTTACAATTCCCATTATAAATCTGGCTGAAAGCGACAGGTATACCCATGCCACAGCCTGTGAATGTTGGACTGTCTTGAAATTTGCCCCACCAGATTAATTAGTCCATTTCCTTAATCTTAATCTCCCATAAAGTCTCAGGACACGGACAAAATGTGGACAGATTTTCTGCCAGAGTGTAAACACACATAGCCTCTATTCCAGATGCCAGTGGAGATCTTATTCCCAACTGAAACCTTCTGATCTTGACTTTTACTGCATTTCTGTCAACATTCTGAAGGCTTGAGCTCTTACTAAAAGTCAGATTCTGCTTCATACATTCTAAGTCTTCTCTACCTGCATCTCCAAACCTTTCCAAATTCTTCCTGCTAACTAATTTCAAAGGCTTCTAAGCCACATGATCAGGTGTGGTCACAGAAAGGCCCTATTCCCAGGACCAATTTCTGTATTAGTCAGCTTTTCCATTTCTGGACACAATACCTGGTGCCCACAATTAAAGAAGGAAAGATTTGATTTGGCTCAAAGTCACAAAAGATTCAGTTCATCCCTAACTAGCTGCAAGACAGAAATATCATGGTGGCAGAGTATGGCAGAACAGAGTCGCACGGAGGCCTGGAATCACAGCAGAGGCACAGGGCAGGAGAGCAAGAGATGAAGGGCAGTGCGTCTGTGACCTGCCTAGACAGCCCAGTAGCACACTCTACTGCTCCACTAGGCATGCTTACTTTAATGAAGTTGACACACCAGGACTAATAGTCACAAACTACTATACAATTTTAAAAACTAGATGTTTTGTTTGAGTTTCTTGAGAGAGTAAACAAGTCTTCAAAAAAAATCTAGTGTACTTTTGGTGACATCTACTTTAAAGAAGCTTATTTAAATTGTGTTGACTCTTGGTTTGTGAATTGGGTATGTGTGCGACTGTGATCTGTTTTGTTTGGATTTAACTTTTTAATATATGAAAATACCCATGAGACAGGCCCCTGCTGAATTTTTGATCACAATGTCATCAGTGCTCTGAGTGCATGTTGTCAGTTGTTTAAACATTGTTGAATCCGCTGTGGGTTGGCAAGAAGCATCTGGGAGCCAGACTTTTCCTGTGGACATGTGCCAAGTAGTGTATTGTATTTCCTTACTACAGGGAACTATATTGAGATCATTTTTTTCCTTGAGTTTTTTTTAACCCAGGAATTATTTTCCAAAGTTAAGTAAGAATCATAGGATAAAATCACTTATAATAAAGCTGTCTGAATTCTGTAACCACTGGTTGATGACTACTTTTATTTCACTAGAGTAAGTGGAAATAAATCATGCAATTAGATTGCATTCATATACTTAACATTATTCTCCTAATTAGAATGATAGACCCTTTAAAAACTGTACTTGGGAATGTCGTTAAATTTACATGTTTGATTCTACAATGCTATTTAATTACATGGAAAAAACCCTAATTTTTATTTTAATATATATATATATATAATTATAACATAAAATTTATTTGAACTAAAAGAACCAAGAAAATTGATTAAATATCAGATACAAATTTTTTTTAAAAATCGAAGCAGTTGTGATTTGGGGATGAGAAAAATAAGAAGGCATTGTCAGACTTGAAAAGAGGCCTGGGGTTAGTTTTGGAGCGCTGCCACTGGTTGGTCCTAAAGTGGCAGGAGTTTGTCTTCCTAGAGTGAAGATGTCTATGGAGTTTGCCACCCTGGTACACAGCAACTGAGGTCTTGGAAAAAGTGAGATCTAGTTTGCCTGCTATGTACATTAAAAGTACCCTGGCTCTTTTACACGAGAACAGACACTTTGTTTATATTGGCTGTATTTCTGGATTGCAAGCAAGAGAAACTTTCAGATGAGAGTTCAGCGTATCCCGTTAGTGAGTAAAAACTGAGCAAGTGCGTTATTTTTTAAACATCAAGTTGTATTCTTGTATACCTCGAAGCATATCGAGCACTAATTCATCAAGACCTCCATCAGATGAGTTTTATGCCCCTCCTCTTCCACTTCCCCAGGCGTGTTCTCATGCCCCTCTCCATAGTAATGCCCTACGTGTAGAAGATCTTTGCTGTTGTGGGCATCATAATATATTTTATCATAAATTTGTGTGTCAAACAAAATCTCTTACCTGAGACTTGCAGACACCTTGAAAACATAATTCTGTATGTCTGCACAACCCTCACAGGTATATGGAAACCTGTGTTCTGTTCTTTTGTATTATGTAAAGTGCTTTAACTTGCCTCTTTGTTCATGTCTCAGTGCAGTCAAATCTGGTAAGAAACTGTCCCTGTCTTGTTCAGGACGAGTCAGGGTTCTTTGGCCCGGGTCGGGTGGGAGCTGCCCTTGCCTCTGCCTCCTCGGGGCTTGGCCTTCCCGTTCTCTCTTCGTCTTCTGTCTCCATGCGGGAGCTGATGGGAGATGATTTTTCCATCTGCAAGCCACCTTCCAACGGAAAGAAAAATGAAAGGGGCAAATGCCATGCTTCGCACTTTCTGTGACCATGACAAGCACAACTCTCCCCCTGTTTTTCAGCAGGATACACTATTTTTCAAGGGAGCTATTTTTTTTCTAGATTGTCAGAGCTAGCCAAGTTATTTTCTCATTGAAGAGTGTTAAAAATAAGAATATATGTCAATATAACATCATGAGATTAGCTTTCCCCTACCTTGCATGTTATGGCAATAGGTTCAAGTGCTTTTAGTTAATTAACACACACAGGAGGAGGTGATAAATGCACAGTCTGGCACCAAGAGGGAAGAAAGGTGCGTCAGAAGGTGCGCTCTGGAAGGGTAATTCCCGGGTTCGACTGTGACACTGCTTCCTATTGCTGTGTTAGGTTGAGCTGAGTATTTAAATGTTCCTATGACTCTGTGTCTTCATCTGGAAAATGGGAATAACAGCATGCCTTCTTCACAGGGTTTGGAGAATTGAATGAAATATGTATAAAGTGCCTGGTGGTGCTTGTTACACAAGAAATTGTCAGATTATTATTACAATCATGGCTATGAATCTGCTGTATAGTAGTTGTAGAGTTGGACTATTTTGTCCTCAAAATAATCCTTTAAGGTAGATTTTTATGTTTATGTTTTCCAGGTAAGGAAACTGAAGGTCAGTTAGTTTAGTTAATTCATTTAAGTTTGTATAGCTAGTGAAACAGGATAATATGAACTTTTGGAGTATGAATTTCATTTGCATTTAAATAGTTCAATTTTGTCTTTTCAGAATATGTATAAATTAATTCCTCCTTTAATGATCTTACTGTGACTAATTTTACTTTGATGCTATTTGGTGAGGTGTACCTATTTACTGAAACTTAAAAGGTAAATGACATTTGAGTACAGAATGTTCTAATTAAACTATATTCAAGCTATGATAGAGCATTAAACTTTTTAAATTGTATATAAGAAAGTATAAATGTAAATCACTGATTTTCAGAATGTGGTCCTGGGCTGAGAACTTGTTAGGGATACATTCTCAAACTCACCCCAAATCTACTGAGACAGAAACACTCTGGGTAGATCCCAGCAAAGTGAATTTTAACAAGACTTTGAAGATTCTGTTGTTTTTGGAAGCCCAAGAGTCACTTCTCTGAGTAAACAACACATACAGGTAGTGTTCAGGAATGTTGCTGTGGCTCAGAATGACTGGTGCCAAACTGTAAGTTACGTATTACAGAGAAAAATATGTCATCGTTCTAGAAAAATATAAGTAGAGTTGTTGTTCGATATTTACCCTAGATTCAGTGTTCAATGCTGTGCACTCCTTGGATTTCGGCCTTGCAAGCAGGTGGTAGCTCTTACAGTTGGGCACAGCCAACTACTCCCCAAGAACTGGGGAGCTGACAGTGACTCCTGGATGGTCAGTTTCTCTGATACTCAGCACTAGGAGCCTTCTACAGAGAACACCTACCTTGATGATACACACAGGTGAGAAAGCAGTAAGTGGGCCTTGTCAGTGTATCTTTTTCTGTCCTCAGAAGTTTAAATGTGGTAGCGCCCTGAAAAGTAAGTAAGTTCAAAGGATGGAGCAAAAGTGGGAAAGCTGTTACCATCACTAGGTTTTATTGTGGAGAAAAAATCAACAAAAACAGTTTCTGTTTTGGAAACCATCAGAACCAGTGAGGAAAGATGGCCCATGTAATCAATCGCCTAATGTATTCGTCTAGACCTTAGGAAAGCATATTTCAAACAATTGAGGGAGACAATAGGCAGGAATGTATGCTTTTAAAGACAAACAACTATTCTAAATTGCCATTTGAATTTTCATTGTAAATAATCCTAATGAAGAGAAGGGAAGAAACTAAAGTATATCAGTGTGTTTTTGCTAGAATCTGTTCAATGGAGGCAACTTCTAAAAAGACAAGTATCAGCAGCTGAAAGGACCAAACAGCTAGAGAAGATACAAAAATAGCTAAGATTTATGACTTGTACAGTAGCTGTGTGGTTTTGTTTTCAAAAATTACCATGGGTGGCACAGAAAAACAGGTCAATTTCTATTTTATTTGCCACTTTTCTGTCAAGAATTATCCTCCAAAAGATGAAATTTGGAAGAGGTAACAAAAGCCCACGATTGGCAAAGATGTTCAAAATCCATCTAGTTTTAATGCAACAAACATTTTCTGGGAAAACCTTTTTAGTTGCAGCCCCTATATTATAAGGCCTTTGGGAGTTGATACCTGGGGGGAAAGTGAACTGCTAGGCAAGTGTTTCCTGTGCCCTGGGAGCAGAGAGCTTGCAGGGCAGAGAGCTTCCAGGTCTGAGAGCCCACGGCACAGAGTGGGCAGCTGCTGCTGAGGTTTGAGGAAAACTTCCTGGGTGGGGCATGAAGCTGTGACTTGGAGACCAGAGGATTTAACATTTGGCTTCTGGCCCAGATAAAACTACATTACAGGAGAGCTTGTACGTGCCGTCACTGAGAACTGCTGTCACCGATTCTGAGAGAAACATGCAGGACAAGAAAGAGGTTAGAATTATAGAGTCCAGCAAATAAATTGTGAACTTTTAAAAAAAAAGAGTAGAGTTGTATCTTAAGTATTAAAGAAAAGACAGACTTCACGATGATTTTATGTAGATTTATTGGTCAGTGGCCTTAGAGGTACCCTAGGGCAAGAGTGAGGAAGGCAGAGAGGTGGGAGCGCTCCTGAGAGTTATGCCGTATTGAGGCACAGGCTGTGGGTGGCCCTCTGGCAGGGTGTGACCTTGAGTGAGACAACTCCTTGAAGCTGTGGACAACTTTGAGCTAGGAACACAGCTATGAGCTAGCTGCAGTATGAATCCTACCAGTGGGAAGGCAGGTGTGGTGGCTCTGAACAGGACACCTGGGATACACTACAGATGGGTACAGAAAATTCTAGATAGTTTAGGGTCCTTGATGTGGACTCCAGAGAAACTACTAACATAAGTTGTCACAAGGAGACTTTACTGCCATCTGGTCAAGGGAACACCAATTACCAGAGCTCAGTGTGGGGTCAAAAAAAAAAGAGAGAGAGAGAGGCATTAACTGGACTTCAGCAAGACTCACAGCCAGAATTCTCAAGAAATCTTCAGGATCTAGAGACATAACTGGCTATACACCTGGGCCCAGAGTGTGCTAATTAACTGTTTTTTGTGAATGTCTTAGAGCTTGATTCCCAATAGAGTAATATCCAACATATTCACCTTTGCCTTGGAAGAAGATAGTCAGGCCTGCTCTCGGAATGTCGAAATCATGGGTCAGATCCAAAGAAGATGCAGCACTGTAGGATGTCCCAGTTATCCCAGAAGACCAGTTGCGTAACTGTAAGAAAGGAAAGACTTGGCTTCATAGCAAATAGGAAAAACACAGGGAGATATTGGTTAGCTGCTCCGAGTGAGCTAAGAGTAAAATGTGATTCAGTCCTGAGGTTGCTTGCCTTGGGAATACAAAATAATTATGAGTGTTCTGAGTTAGCAAGATATCAATTTTTTCCATATGGTAAGTGAACACCATTTAGACATTTAAATGAAACTACTCTGAAACGTACAGGGCAGTCATTCTGAGAATTTTTGGTTTCAGAATCCCTTTATCATCTTAAAAATTATTGAAAACTCCTAAAAACTTTTATTTTGTGGATTATATCTCTCCATATATACTTTATTAAAACTGAGAACTTAAAAATATGTATTAATGGACTTAAATTCACAATAACAAGCCTATTACATATATTCATAAGTTGTTTTTAGGAACTATAACTATATTTTCCAAAATTTAGTGAGCTAAGTGTTCCTGTTTACCCTTTTTGCAGTTCTCTTGAATATCTGTCTTAACAGAAGACTTTAGACTCATAATTACTCCAACACTCAGTTTGTTAAATTGTATTGTTTTAGTTAACATTTGAAGAAAATCCATTCCCTTACAGGTATGTGAGTAGGAAGAGGGACATACTGTAACGGTTTTCACAGATAGTTGTAGATATTTTTCTTTGATACTGTTCCTAGACTGCACAAGAGGTAAACATTAGTTACACAGTATAATCTGAAACCATATCAGCAAACGTTCATACTCTTTTTATATTTAAGTTTGTGGATCTGTCGTGCCTCTGAATGATTTTATAACATCATGCATCATTGGTCAGTTCGAAAATATCAGTTCACTGCGTTACCGAGAACTTCCAAGTATTGACACAATTTAAAAACCACATGTTAATATTATGAACTTTTTCATCAGAACAGTCTTAAAATTCTGGAGAGCTGTTAGGCTTATGTTAATGGATGTATATTTCTAAAATTCTAACTTTTGCTTGAAAGCTCAAATTTTATCACTGGTAAGAAATACTGTGCCCTTTTTTTTTGAGTTCTGAGAATCAAGCTGAGGGCCTTCACCCCAAGCTACATCACTAGCCCATTTTCTGTTTTGATTTTGAGACAGGGTCTTGTTGTCAAGTTCTTCAGGCTGGGCTTGAATTTGTGATCCTTCTGCATCAGCTTCCCAGGGTGTTAGGATTATAGGCCTGCACCACTGGGCCTGGAATGTGAATTATTTTCCTTGAAATTACAAGCTCTCCCTTTATTTTTGAGAAAACGCCTGCCAGATTCCCAGGTCTGGTTAATGTTAGTTCATTTGTCAGTCATTCAAGTAAAAATGGTATTTCATGAAAAACAGCCACATGCTCAGCTCACCACTCAGACTAGGGTGATGTAGCTGAAATACATATGCATTCTTTTGATTGCATATATTTTGATTTGATATATTAAAAGGACATGTATTCTAAAGGGATTCTAAAGGTTGGTTCTAAAGGGAAATATTTTTCTCTGCTTTATCAGTGAATCTCTCTCTCTCTCTCTCTCTCTCTCTCTCTCTCTCTCTCTCTCTGTCTCTCTCTGTCTGCTTCCCTCTCTCCCTCCCTCGTGCTAGAAAGTGAAGAATGCACTGACAGTTCAGTGCCACTACATTGATTTATGCTAAGGTGTCAGCAATTTTACCCATCATTACTTCACAACATCAGTGCAAATGATAACACAATGAAAAAGGCACATAATGTATTATTATGAAAACATTTTGACCTTACAGACCCTCCATTCCCTGCAAGGGTCTTGGAAACTAAAGCAGGTGCAAGGACTATAGAGCCAAAACGTCTAAAGATAACGATTCCTCTTGTGGGACTGTGCCTTTTCTTTCATGGGTTCTCGCAAATGAGGTCAAGGTGCAGGCAATGCACACGATGATACAGGGGCATTTGCCAAAGCCTGTAGGCAAAAGACTCTACACCTGTAGATCTGCTCTTTGTTCTTCTGGAGACCGTGGCAGGCAGTTGAAGAGCCTTGTGAGTCAGCTATATTACAATTAAATAATATTAACTTCAACTTAATTATCGTTAGCTGGTATTTTATCTTTTGAAATTTAAAAAATGAAACAAATACAAGTAGATAAAATACTTTACTTTCTCAAAAACAGGGGGGATTGAAAACACTTTATAATGAAATGCATTTTCATTTGAACTAAGAAATATGGGAGAACAATGAGATACCTATGCATTTAGAATATTCTTATTAAAATAAGAATCAAGAGCAAACAAAGTGGCCTAAACAGAAGTGGCAACAGTGGATGCAGACGGATCAGATATGATGTACATTTTTATTTTTCTATTTCATTTATCTTTATGTTTCAAATATATATATATATATATATATATATATATATATCTTTTGTAATAATAATAAAGAAGTTAATTTACACAAAAAAGAAACTAATTATACAGAATTGCAGAGCCGAATAGAAGATGCTGTAACTGAGAAATAATTTAATTCAGGTTTCTCTGGATTAAAAGAATTTTAGTATTCCAAAATTTTGTTGTAAATTTATAGTCCAGTAAAGGCAATTTTATATCACACAATGACTAGTTCCCGGGATGTGTGGGATCCACCTCTCGTGATGTCTTCACGTCTAGAACTCTTTGGAAGTAGGATCATTTTCTGACTCACTGTTGCTTATTAATAAAACTTCTTTTCTTTCTTTCGGTGGTGTTTTGTTTTTAACCCATTTGCTTTCCTGGGCTGCTGTTATTGCGTGTCAATGGCCAAGTGTGTGTACAACTGCTTCTGATGCCGACAGGTGCACGTGGACCCACAGGCTGTGTTTGCAGAACCGTCTTCGCAGGGTGTTGCACCCAGGCACTTGGTGCCTCCAGCTTACTTCCCCTCTCTTGAAATGAGGAAACTGAATGAGTTAAATATTTTTTAAATATTTTTTTTCTTGGTTTTCTCAAATAAGATTTTTTGCTTGAGTTTGAGTTTTTTCTTCAGCACCCCAATCGTAATGTCAACACATTTAATGTTGGTGTGAAACCTATTATTTTTGCATTTTCAGATTCATGTATAAATTAATGATTTTAATATCATAGTACAGAAATGTACTTATCAAATGTCATTTTCTCTTCCACCTGAAGTTCAGTGATAACCTTTTCATATTAAACTTTATAAAGTTTCCAAGTTAAAAAATTAGATTGTGTCTTTGAACAATTGCTTATTTTGTTCCCCTTTATATCATGTTGACCTTCATGGTTGCAAAATACCAAGCACCTGAAGTAATGAAGCTGCTCCTGCATACTAACGGGGCATCTGCCCCAAGTCTGTTGATGTCATTGTTTTCCTCCACCTTTCTCTGAAGAACTCCCAGATAGACGCCATTCTTCTTGCCTTGAAGTACTCTGTAGAGATGACTGAGAATTAGAAATAGCATTAGGTAACCAGAGTAACAAGAACTGTAAAGTAGGCCCCACTCTGCCTGATCTCTGGGAGTGTCATCATGAATCTAAGGAGGCCATCTAAATGAGCTTTAACCTACTGTTTGGTTTGAAGCTCATGTAAACCTGAAGCTTTAGGCACATGTTTATATTTTTATAAAATTTGTATTTTTACTACCCTGCAACGTGTCAGCCCTTAAGTAGAAAAATCTTTTGCAAGTGTCATTTGTATTACTGAAGAGCCTCTCTCTCTTTCACTGCCCTAACTTTGAGTCTCTTGACTTGTATCCCTTTGACTGTACTCTTCAGCTTATCCAACCCTCCCTCATCCTTCATGGCTCGCCACTGATCTTAGAAGAAAAGGGGCCAGGCACCATTGGACCTTGTGAATCCTCCCCACATTGCTTCCTGCTTTCAGTTGCACCGCTACAACTCGCCCTCTGTGTCTTCTGTTCCCTCCTGTCGTCGTTTCCATCCAGTTAGGGTCATCTTGCTTGTCATGCCCTGGCGAGCCCTTGGTGATATGTGCAGGGCACCGCATTGCTCCAAAATGTTCATGAGCTTCTTTTAGCTCCTGGTGTATAGATTCAGCTCTACCATGTCCACATAAACAAGGTTTCCTTTACTAAACTATTAAGTGAGAAAGAAAAGGAGCTTATGGCTTACAGTAAGTCTGTTTTCAATGATGAGTTGTATCAGAAACCTTTACAGAATACAGTGCATCCCAATGGTCACCATCAATATAAAAATAGAAAATACAATGTAAATTTTTGTTTGCTGAGGATTAATTTGTCTTATTTGTCATTCATTGATTTGTCAAATGTTTGAAGTAAAACTAATGCTATGAGAAAAATTAAGACCTAAATTAAATGTACAAGTTGTCCCAAAAGTCTCTGTCTTTGTTACTTATTCATTGCTGTGGCAGGATACTGTCTACAATTTAAGGGAGGAAAGATTTATTTGGCTCACATTTTCAGAAGGTCTCACACAGTCCATTCATGGACAGCTGGACACTGTGGAAACACTTGGCAGAGGCTGGAGAGCTGCTCACCCCAACGCAGACAGTAACCAAGTGAAAGGGCAGCCAAGCCAACGTCTGAAGACTCGGGCAAGGCTAGAGCTTTCACCAGGAATGAACTGTAACAATATTCCTTCTTCCTTCCTTTAATTACTTAAAAGCTGTGTGGGTTGCAAACTACCCCCCAACCCCAGCTCTGCCTCCCAATAACACGAAGTTCCAGATACTTTGGAGGCTTTTAGGGGACACTTAAGATCCAAACCATAGCGGTCTCCATACATAGGAAGAGTTAACAGGCTTTGAGACACCTACAGTAGTGTGTTTGATCCTATGTCATGGTGTTGGGGGATGTGGAGGATGTGAAATGCCAGAGGTAGAGCGCAAGTTGGAAGATAAGAAAGGAAGGCAACATTTTTGGCCACCCCTACCCTTTGCAGTTTTGTTTTGTTGTTGTTGTGGGGTTTTTGTTGTTGTTGTTGTTGTTGTTTTGTTTTGTAGAGCAGCAGAAATCAGGTAGCTAGCTTCCGATACAACTTGGGAACCTGCCCACCTATGTGAAGATGTTTTCCAAGTTTGCAAACAGCCAATATTTAGATAAAATTGTAGACACCAATCTGTCTATAAACTGAATGGTTTTTGCTTTTGTTGCCGTTGTCGGGAAATTGAACCCCGGGCCTTGCACAGGTCAAGCAAGTACTCTCCCTTTGAGTTACACACTCAACCCGCAAATTGAAGATAATAATGAGAATCCGGAACGAGACACTATGGCTTAGAGCTGGAGCTCAGAAGCATGTGCCTGAAGTTTAAATCTCAGTGTGTATAGCTTAATTGGTTGTGTGAACTTGGGCAAGTTATTCAAGCTCCAGAAGTTTCACTCTTCATATCCGTAAGTTGATGAGGATGCGAGTTCCTATGAATGCCTCAAAGCTGCTCTGAGGGTTTAGTTACAAGCGGACTCACGTGCCAATGATATGAACATTTCAGTAATACATATCACATACAATACATAATCACATAATCAGTGAAGCCAGACAGGTAGTGATCTAAACTCTATTTCGGAGCATAATTTTTGAGTTTATGTTTTATGTCTTTAAAAATACTTTATAATTTAGTAAAGCTATTTTATGAGAAAGGTAATCATGTGTAAGTCAAAAAATTTCTTGTGTTGCCTCCTTCTCTTGTCTGAAGATGGTCGTAGTCAGTCCTTAGCCTAGATGCAAGCATCAGGCACCTCCCCTGGGCACAGGCATAGGGTGTCGCTACCCTTTCTTAAGAAATGTGGGATGAACATTTCATTTACTTATCATTCTATTTTTTGATTATTCATCCTAAAACAAAAAGTAAGATCAGTAAGTGAGAAATAGTCATTTGGTAAAATGGCATGGTTTGACAGATTTTTTTTTGACACAGTGTCTCACTCTATAGTCCAGGTGGGTCCTGAACTCACTGTATAGCCCATGCTGGCGGTGAACTCATGGCAATCCTCCTGTCTCAGCCTCCTGAGTGCTGGGATTACAGGCATGCATCACCATGCTCAGATTATATGGTGCTGAGGAATCAAACTCAGGGCCTTGTCCTTGCAGGGCAAGCACTTTAACCATTGAGCTATGCCCCCAGTTCCAGCTTAACAGACTTGTGACCATTATTATTAGGGCAATAATCCATCTGTTATGTACTGGATCAATTTGTAAATTAAATTGATTAAATGGAAAGAAGAAGGTCTTGAATATTTCTAGAGTAAGCATTTTTTCAAATAGATTTGGAAAACCTGGTTATCTGTTTTTCGTTTCTTTGCTGAACCTAGAAACGAGGCTAGCTAGCTACTAAAAAGAAGGGCAAGCGCAGTTTAGGCTTTGTGATCCTGTAGGGTCTGATGGATCCTGGAAGTTTCGTGTTTTCAAGAAGGTTTAATGATAAAACCTTTTCATGACAGAACATTTCTAATACCCACTGGCTGATAAACGTGTGACTATGTTGGAATTATCTTGTGCACTCAGTTGCTTTACTTTTATTTTCATCTTGTCTGATCATCAAAAAAAATCTCCTGATGATTCTTCTAACAATGTGTGATTGGAATAATAACTTCACATGTTGAAGAGTTTCATGCTGCAGCTGAGAGGCATGTAAATACAAGCTGCTTGTTTGCAAGAAGCTTCCAGATTTGCAATATGATTGCTATGGAAACCACATAATGAAAACCTTATAACCATCTGTGTGGTTTGATGGATTTTACTGCATAGCTGAGCTGTTTTTGTTTACTGTTATTAAAATGTTGAATGGAATATATTAACCCATAAACATTGACTACTTGAGGTATTAATTAATATCATATAATGACACCATGCCTCAACACCAAAATAAAATATTTAATAATAAGCCTAAACAAAACAAGGTGTGAGTGTGTGTTTTTCAAATAAATAGTGAAGGTAATTATCACCTAGGATTTTGGTCACCTGTTCTTACTTTTAAAAAATTTTTAGTGGTTGGAAAATATTTGCTGCATTAACAAATGAATATATTCAGATTTACTTGCATGATTTTTGAATCCATTTGATCACTCAATATTTATTGAACATCTCCTTTGTATCAGGTTCTAGTCAAGGTTCAGCCTGAGTTTTTCTCCCCTAGGATTTAAAAATGCACACGAATTTGATTCTACTGTCTTTCATATGGGAGCTGCTTATATCATTACCTGAAGAAAAATGAGTTTCTTGAGTATAATTAAGAAAATTAATGTATGAAATATGTAAGACTCTTACCTAAAAATATCAGTGCTAGGTTTTACATGGGAAAAGGAAGTGTTTTAAATGTGCCTCTTATGCTCTAAAATGCTACTTAACTAAATAGCACGTCACATGGACTTCAATTTGGGTACTTCACAGTAAAATAATTTGATACTTAAGTAAATGTTTTTAATATTATTCTGATATATTTCTAAAGGACATAGTTCTCTCACATTATTGCAATCTCTAACACACATTAGGGGCACATAAAATGTTAGTAAAATAAAAAATAAATCTGTAGTAATTCTGATAATTCCTTGTTAACTTGAAACAGTGGATTTTTCCATGTCACTATCATAATTAATTTTCATGAATTTTGTGCTTGTGGTAAATCTAAATCCTACTGTCTTCTTAAAATCTAAAAAAGTAGTCCTTAGTTTATTGATATGGTCATGCTTTTAATTGAGGACGTATGCCCTTAATTTTTTTTTTATTTACTCTTTACTGTCAGATTTGCATCTATACTAGGAAGGGAGCAGGTGCTAGAGAAATGAGAAAAACGTGAAAAGTAAAAAATATATTTCTCTTTCCCCTTTTCAAAAATTAACTGTAAAATGAGTAGTTTGGAATGATTCCTTTTAAATGTTCCTTCTCCTTGTAAAATTTATATGAAAACACCCTGTAAACAGTCATTCGAGGTGTGGCATATGTGAGACACCTATTGTTAAAGAGAAAATATGTACGAAGCCAGTGTTGCTTATATTGAAGACTTTGGTGTTGGGTTTGAATTCCAAAACCTGGAATCTGTCCTATTTTTCCTGTAGTCCAGGAGTTCTCAAGCTTCACGAAGATGCTTATTTTGATTAGTCACCATTTAGAATTTGCAAGACTCCAGAATCTACACCAGTAATGCTGACTTCTCTACCGTGCCCTGTAACTGGGCTTGGGCATTTCCAATGGGGAACCCTCCGGCGTGCCAAATTCCTCCTGTGAAAAACAACTCCTTGTGTTTACCCAGCAATATAGATTATCTTTGCTATCCACTTTTCAGTAATTATGTGCCTGTTTCTCAGTTAACTAAGCTTACGTCCTTGGTTGCCCCTCACCCCTTTCCCCGATCCAGTCAGGGCCATGCTTATCAATTCTCGTAGTTCCTTTACCTTCCACAGCCATCTCCTTCCGTTTCCTCCACTGCTTTAGTCCGGGACTTCCTTCCTCTTTATCTAGACTCTCCAGTTCCTCCTCAGGCTGCCTCAGACAATGGGGTCAAATGATTATTCTAAAGCACTTTCAGTGCCGGTTCTGCCCACCAGATCACAGTCTGGCTGTTTTAATAGGGTGATGACAGACCCTCAAAAACTGGCCCAAACCTTTCGCATCGAATCCTGTCCTGCTCTTCCCCTGTGGGTGCCATGTTATTCTCTCGCCATGGGTGTGGCTGTCATCCAAGTCCCCTGGGCTCCCTCCATCGAGGAAGACCTCTTCCCATCTCTGCTTACTTAGGTGCTCTTCCCACAGGACTTGCTGTCCCCAACTGGGAAATTCTCCTCTGCACCCTTTGGCTGCTTTGTGTCCCTTGGTCAACTTACGGCCCTTTAACCCACTTTCCATTGAGCTTATCTCTTGTCCACTCTCCAGCTCTCGGCTTCCTGAGAGTGGCGCTCCCTTTTGCCCTTGCCTCCACAGTCAGTCATCCTCTCTCTTACAGGTAGCTAATATTCAATGATAATTGATTAGCTGAATAATTGGCTTAATAGTTTCCCAACGACATTAGTACAGTCTTGCATATTTTTCTTTGAAATTTTGGATTGCAATTAAGATTACAGATCTTTTTGAATTCAACTTTTCCTTAGCATGCCAATTGCTCACGTGCTCTGCGTTAAGTATTTCTAAATTTTATGTCTCCTTAGATAAGGAAATAAATTTATTTATTTAGCAGTACAGGGGATTGAACCCAGGGCTTCTGCAATGGGCTACATCCCCAGACTCTTTGTTATTTGTACTTTTGAGGGGGTTATCACTAATTTGCCAAGCTGCCAGTTTGGACTCGAACGTGCTTGCCTTCTGCCTCAGCTTCCCAGAGGGTTGGGATTACAGGCATGCACCATCATACCTGACTTAAATATATATTTTTCAAATGAAAGAATTAAATATTTGGATTCTTTTCAGAATCCTTCTAATTTTATCATAGTCTCATAACTTGAAGAGAGAATGTGACGGGGAGAATATAGGGGAAGGACTATTTAGGACAGAGAATAGAAACTTTGTAAACTTATGTTTGAATAACGTATTTTAGAAGTTACCTCACCTTTTGAATTTCAATTTATTCATCCATCAATGACAATTTAAATGTTATTCATCTATAAAATCTTATGACCTGTAGTGTATGACACATAATAGGTCTTTCCTACGATTTGGGGAGATTTGCCTAAGGGGAAAAGATTCTTCTACTAGCCTTTTGTGGAAATTGAGAAAATATATGAAAGTGATACTCAGTAGGTGGCTTACAGATTGGCTGGGCTTGATATCACACATTTTCTTCTTGCTGTGTTGATGTTTCAGGAACCGTGATTGTAATATTTCTTCTGTATAGTATATTATAGTACTGGATGCTATTGTACTGGATTTTAGGGCTCTGTTGAGTCTAGGGTTGCTCCAGTTGAGTTTCTATAAGTCCTTGAAACAAGTGTGCAGTTTATTAGTACATATCTTACATTTTATCTAGCCAGCTGAGTAGACTTTGGTGAGTTTGCTATTTGGAAATAGCCACTTGTTTATTATTTTTTACATTATTGACAAAGGAATATGAATGTTAAGTAACTTCATTCTTTTAAAATGTTTATGCCTTATAAACTTAAGAGTTTTGCTCAGAAAACAGAGTATTGTAGTACAATCTTGAAAGAACTTCTTCAATGTATCACTGATTCTGTTTGTTTACAGAGGAGGAAGAGGACAATGCTGCCGTGAAAATGGAAGAACAAAGGACGATGAGCCAGGACAGCCCGCAGCACCCCTCAGGTAGGGACAGTGTAGCTTCCACGGGAAGCTTATTTTGGTTTTGTTTTAGCTATTTTACTACTGTTCTAAAAGTATTTGCAGAGCTCCCAGAAGTTGACTTGTTTGCTGTGGATATCTTATGGTTGATAAGCTGCTTAGCCCCATTTAGAATGCATGAAAACCACTTGAGAAGGATTTATAAAGTAAGCCAATTTATACAAGGTATTCCTTCCTGAATTACTTTGTAATGACTCAATTAGCTTTCATTTCTGCACAAAGGAGATTTAGTTGCATAAATTAGCTTATCATCATTGAGGAAGTGTCACTGCTAAAGGACAGTTTATAGATACAACATGCAGTTGCTGTCAAACCTATAAGAATGTAATATAGACATCTGTGTATACTTTGTGCTTGAGCAGAACAGACTTCTGCCATTCAGAGACTAACAGGGGACAACAAGTTGCCCAGGGGACTGGCAATGTAGACATCTCTGAAAAGGTCAACTTGACACAGGCTCTGACAATCGACCCATGGCTCTGTCTTCTTTGATAAAAATCAGATAAACTTAAGACCGCTAATTGATCTGCAGCCTGTTTAAATGTTGGCCATGCATATCTTCATTGCATATGATTAACACAGAAAGCAAATGAATTGGGTAAGAAATGCCAGAGTCCAGTGACAGCAGCTTAAAAATTAGAAAAGGACACTGGTGGCCTAGAAGACGAGGAAGGATGTTCTCCTTATCCATTTCCACTTGGCACTTGGCCCCAAGTACTAATTATGACCGAGACTGGAAAAATAACTGCACACACTAGGGATGAAATCACATGCTACAGGCAAGTTTTCTTGCTTGTTGTTAGTCCCAAATGGCTAAGATAACCGTATCTGTAGTGCAAGCATGAGGTTGGTTTTGATAAGCCAACAATTATTTTACACAGAAAGAAGAGAAGGACTGCCTTCTTATCAGAACTTTACACCTCTCCATAGCCACATGTCAGCCAGGGAAGGGTCTACCCTATCGTCCCCAGGTCCTGCAGAGAGCTGGAGCCGGGGTCACCTTCCCCTCTCTGATGTGTCCATACATCATTCTCTCAAGCTGTCAGAGGCAGGGTGGGCAAGAAGTGTGTGTTCAGGAAGTAGCGTTCCCGAGGCCTTCCTACTGTGACTTGTGGAAAGGAAACAGAGGCCTGATTCCGGGCCTGGACAGGAAGGCAGGAGCAGGTTGCTGCGAAGGGTTTCGGTTTGCTGTTTTCAGAAAGGAAGCGAGCACAAGTCATTAGATGTTAACACTCCTGTCTTGTAAAATACAGCTATAAAGCATGAGGCTTAGTGAGACCTTGTGGACTGTGTTCAATAGTAATTTAAGTATGTATGTTTTATGTTATGTCATGTGATTGCTGCCAAAAGCACGTAGTTTTCTTTTTAAAAATTTTAGGCAGGTATAAAAGATAGAGATGTAAATATTCTTTCAGTGGACAAAAACATTCAAGCTTAAGGCAGGTGTATTTTTTTTCAAAACTACAATTCTCATGGGGGAAACATTTTAAGAGATAACCATCTCCCAAATTTTTGCCTTTTGAGGTAGGAAAAAAAAATCAGTTTTCTCAAAGGAATACAATAAGTAGAACTAGCTTTTCATGCCGTGGCTGTAAAGCACTGCAATAATTCTTATCTTTAGTGACATGAAATTCTTCTCAAGCAACGGTTTTAATGCTTTTGCATAGTAGTGACCTTTGCTCATCCCTAGGTTGTCAAAGACTAGCAGCTCGTTTGCCATGCCGGGGCAGTCGGTTGACAAGGGTTTTACTATCTTGCTGAGCATCACATGACATGAACTTCTAACCTTACTCAAGAATGTTATATATTCTTCACATTGACTGACTTTACTAAAACACACACTCCGACTATTTTAATTGAAAATATGTAAGCAAACAAAAACTTAATCTTTGTTTTTTATAAGTTTCTTTATGTTCATATCTATATATCTAGAGCACACACACACACACACAAATGATCTCATTTGATTTTTTAACACTGAAAAATATGCTTACCTTTCTAAAATAGTTTTCAAAACTTTCACATCGAGAGATTCTCTGTTATCTCACCGTATTTCATGTACTGTCATCCTTTTTTAAAAAAAATCTTGGTAAAAGTATCTACAATGTTTTATGCTTAGTTTATACTTTTGTAATAATTTTGTCAGATTTGCCCAATGATCAGTTTTTGTATATTTTTAAAATCAGGAGCAGTACACTGTTCGAATCCTTTATAAACTGACTAATTTGTTGTTTCTGGTACCTTCCTTTTTTCTTATAAATCATTCACGCCCCTCTCGACAAGAGACATAATAAGGCGATTTTGGAAGGAGAGGATAATTTTAAAAATACAGATCGTAATATGGATAGAACAGAAGAATTAATTTGTGCAGTAAAGACAACTAAACAGAATTAACTTGTATTTCAGGATGTATGTTTACCACATTATGTTCCATAGCATAAAAATGCATATTTCACATGATTATTTTTCAGTATATAAGTGAACAGTGTTAAGTTGTGTGAAGCTGTGCTTTGGAGGACATGTCTATGCTTATTTAATTCCTTTGTACATATGTTTAGGTGTAATAAAAATTTAAAAAGTAGAGCAGTACAGTCCCCCTCACAAACAAGATAATTTCTCGTCCAGATTTCATATCAAGAATTTAAACATCGCTTTCCTGAGGCAGCTGAAAGTAATAAGTGCATACCGGCAGGGTTTCTCCCAAATTGTGGTATTTTTGCCCAGTAGTATAGCGTGCAGAAATAGATAGGAGAGTAAATTGTATATACATTTCGCTGGTGACATAACATAAACAAATTAGTCCTTAGCAGAGCTCACATATGGGATGTGGAAATGAGGTTGGTCTTTGGGTAACATCATCATCAAGCTTACAGAAAGCACAGTTGAAAATGCATCTTTCTCGCAGTATTGCCAAGTGGCTGGCTCCGTTGCCTCCGTTCAGCAGTGAGGTTTAATGAAATGCCCCTGATGCACATCTAGGGAGCGATGCGTCTTGCACGCGGTGGGGGTCTCCCTTCCCTCACCCGCTCCTGTAACTCCCATTAGTGTTAATGGGTGTTTCACCAACTGCATCGAGGGGGAGAGAGACCCCAAAGTGATAAGGATTATTTGTTGGAAATCACCATATACTTTTTTTTCCCTCTGCCCTCTCTAGAAAATCTTATTTTAAATGAAATATGATCATGAGAGAATCAAAAAGAGGATGAGTAGCCCGGACAGCTGGGGAACCCACCGGGATGCCACCACTAAGCCAAAAATTTCTACTGTCATTTTTAGCCCAAGTTTTGTTTCTTCCGTGTTTTTGGACTAAGCCTGAGGCTGAGCAGCTTGGGCAACACTCAGGAGCCTTGACGAGGGAAACTAGCTATTTAGACCCTTTTACGTCCTGGCTGGCTAACGTGGGGGAGGGCCTTGTGTGCCCAGTGGTGCCGGCCCCCCTTTGCTCTAATTCCTTGACTTTTAAGCTGACACTGACAGACTGCATAGGGCACAACATTTGACCCAGTTAGCAGCTGATTTAATCTGACCAGAATGTTTCAACTTCTAAATCTCTATTTGTCTAAATAAGTGGTTTTTAAAGGAAATCAGTCACTTTATTATTAAGTGATTTTTTTTTTCCTGAAAAAAAAAAATGGACAATGTTTGGAGCGATCTGGCCAGCCAGAGTGCCCTCTAGTGTCCATTTATAGAATTTATTTAATATATGCCTGGGGGAGGGGGGATGTAATGACCCGGTGTCCACAAGCTCTGTTAGTTCTTGGTTGGGTGCCCAGGCTTGTGTACCTCCCTGCTGGTATCTGTGATGAGTACTCATGTGCTAGTGCGAAGAAGTCCATAGGGTGTTTGTCTCTCTGTCTCCCTCCTCTCCTTCTCTTACTCCCCACCCCACGGTCACCCTTTCTCTTTGAATCTTTACAAAATGGGGAAAAATTTGGGGAGATTTTGCTGAGTTGTATATTTTCTAGTTCCTGTGGATTTTTTATATGCATAATTGAGAATTAGCCACCTACAAACATTCAGAGTCCATGTTATTTATTTTTTCCTCTTTGCCTTTATTGTTGAAGATATTAAAGAGAATTTTAAAATTTCCTAATAAAGATCGCACATGGTGTAAATCGGAAACTGTCCTGTAATGGCGTGCTAACATGACCAGTTGTGTTGCAATTGCCACGAAGCCTGCAGTTTGAGAGCCGTGTAACAGAACTAAGATGACAACCCTGATGTAGCATGTGTCCCACCATCATCCCTTCAGAATTCAAAGATGACATTCCGGTGATGGAAGTTGTCAGCATGGATGTGTTCTGCCTGGCTAGTGAATACACGAACATCTTATTGATATTACTTGCATTCTTTTTGTGTTAACTCATCAAAACTCAATTATCATGAAATTAAAAACAGGAAACAGTTCTCAGTGTAACAAAAGCATCCAGTGTATTTAACTCTGTGCTGCTTTCCAGGAGACCCACATTGCATAAGTGACAAAGCATTTATTACTCGGTTTATTGTGGTATTACAGAGCGAAGAGCGCTAAATAATCAATCAGTTAATGGTCTGTATGGCAGCTTGAGCACATCACATCCATTGTGCTTGTGTTGGTAGAAGGATGAGCTGATAACTCCAGTGTATGTTGCATGTTTATTCAGAGCCTAATGTCCTAAACTGGGGCTGACAAAACCTGGTGAAAAATGTAGCTTCAGCTTTGGCAATTTCAGAGTTGCTAGAATACGTTAGAGACAACTTAGAGAAGCCTAGGGGAAAGTGTCCCCAGAGAAAAGAGGTGTGATCACCCTGTATATTGTGTCCATTTTATGCTCTTCATTTAGCCAGTTTGAGATTTTAGAATTTTTAAAAAAATGATTCCCTAGTCTTGGTTTTATATTTCTACATTAGCTCCTTTCTTGTTTTTTATGAAGTGCCCCAAATTCTATGTGATCGCCACCTCACCGGGTGTTTGTCCTGCTTCATGGCCAAAGCTCGTTAGGAAATATGGCCGGCTCCTCTCGAGCACACTGGGAATGGGCTAATTTTTGTTTTAGGAAAGAAGTGGGAAGCAACTTGTAGGTGCTGTTTTGATGAGAATGCATTACATGCACAGGTTTCAGATGAAAGGCAGAAAATGGGGGGAAAAAAAGATGTCAAAAACTAGATCTCTTTGTTAAGTGACCCACTTAGATGACAATAAGAAGTTGGATTCTCGTGTGGATGTTCCGAAATGTTTGTAGACAGAATTTTGTAGACTGTTTTCACCATCTGAGTGGTCCTTTCATTTCTATTGAATCTGGCACTAACTCAAACTTTTTATTTCTTCTTTTTCCTAGGAGATAAGAGCACAGATTATGCTAATTTTTACCAGGGCTTGTGGGACTGTACAGGAGCTCTTTCTGATGAACTGTCCTTTAAGCGTGGTGATGCGATTTACATTCTTAGCAAGGTAAGAGGATGCCCCAAAATGACAACTGCGAAGGGCAGATACACGGCTTGATTTTTAAGCATCCAGATCTACAACACTAGGGTATAATGCCAGTTAGAATTCTTCTAGGTCCTGTTAACAATTGGGAGTTCACAATAATTAATTATTTTGTCAAGTGAAATATAATCAAAATTTAAACACAATCAGATAACAGGACTCAACTTCACAGTGTGTTTACCTGCCACTTCAGGCCTTGGCTCACATCCACCCTCTGTCTCCTCCAGAAACAATATACTTATGTGAGAGTTAACATTGTAAGGTATTAGGTTATTTATTATGTTTTCCTTTCCCCTTCCTTTTTATTCTTCTGTGTGCTTATTCTGAGTTTGTCTGCCATTCACTACTGGAAGCACTGTGTTTATAGAGTGAGTTTTTCATCTTTATGTAAATACTTTGAGTGTTCCGACAATTTAAAAGCAATGTTTTTTTATTCAGATAGGTTTAGGTCTTTTCCTATTTTTTTTTTAAGGTTTAACACACTACTTTTGTATACATAGTGATAAAATATATTGGGTTAAACTCATCTGTATATACATAAAATTTTGTCTGTGCTTTTTAAGATATTGATTTATTTGGAAATTGCCAGATCTGCAGCTCAGGCTATGGTTCTGATAATACGTGTGGGCCCTTTTAGTTTTCACATTCTGATTTCCCTTACTGTGATTTGGGAATTAATAAACTACTTCTGTCTACTTTGTGAGGCTGTTTTAGAAACAAATGGCGTATGGAAACAATTTAAATATAAATAGGGAGATGTTAAATAAACCATCAGTCTAAGAGTTTAATGTGGTGAGAAATGTTTTGGGCTTTTCAGAGAGACAGTGTCACTTGGTAAGATATAAAAGGAATTTGGAAATATGATCACATATTGTATTTTAACACCAGATGACTGGTGGTCACAGAATGTTACCGTGAGGGCTTACACAGAAGAGAACTTAGGTCAAGAAGATCTAGGGCCAGCACTTGAGCTAGGTGTCTTGACTCCAGACCAGTGTCTTTCCTGTTTTCTTACCTTCCCTCCCTCCTTTTCCTTTCTTCTTTCATTTAATTTGAAGCCATCAGAAAGCACCTACAATATCTGGCTACCAGAAATCCAAAAGGCATGAGATCTAAGCACAGGAAGATTGCCAGAGAGAGAAGTGGTTAGTGATAAGTAAACGTGGACAGCAGTCATAATTGCTTTCTGAGATAACTGAAGCCAAGGCCCCTCACGTACTTCTCTTCTGCTCATTGGAATAGTTTGTTGGTTGTAATTTTCAGAAAGATGCTTTCAGTCCTCAGGAGCTGTAGGTAGTCACATTCACATTACAACTCTTGATTAAGCCTGTTACTGGACATTTAATTGTCCTGAGGTAAGACATCAGTTTTCTGAGTTAATTACCTTCTATAGAAATTAAACCAATAATTTTCAGTTCATAAGAAACTTTTTGGGGGAATCATTGATAAGTTTATTTAGCTCACAGTTCCTTTAATGGATCAGATGACAAGTGTGCAACCTTAACATTTAAGGTTGCCTACTTTCCACTAGGAGTTTCAGATTTCAGGGGAAGTATACACTTATTACACTGTTTTTTCAAATGTGAAACATAGAGTCCACATGGCTTAAAACTTCTGCGAATCAGATTGTCCTTGTTGCTAAAAGCCTGAATAGAATACTCATCCTTATGATTAAACAAGCGCTGCTCCCAGAAACATGTCTCACTTCTGTTGTAGCTCTGGAAAAAATCATTTTCTGTTAACATGAAACTCAGAGTATAATCACAGGTGGGCATTATCGTTCTAGGATGCCGAGGTGGGAGTTCCTGTCCTCCCAAACCTGTCATGGGGGAGTTTCTTATTTTGTTTGAAAGCCTGATCATAGAACTAAGGTTGGACGTGGTATGGCTCACAGGAGACATCCACTGCCCTCCAAATTCTTTAAATGCTCTTATTTAGGAGAGAGCTGGCCAAAAATACTTCCACTGTCAGACTTCCGTAAGGCTTGCCATTCCACCACCATCGTTATTTCATTAGAGATGAGTATTTTAGTGTTTGAAACGAAAGCCACAAAAGACACCAGAAAGAAGCCATTAGCCAGCACCTACCACCCACCACTAACTGCATGATTGAAGGGCCAGTGCCCCAGCTGCAGACCTGGCTCCATCCACCTGGCAAAGGTGAAAAGAGGGGTACCAGCTCTCCATAAGGGGAACTGAACATCCTCTGAGCCGCTGATGGGTGTTGGCGGCTGACAGTCTGGTTGCTGCAGAGCTGAGTAAATGTGAAGTTGTTATTTCCCCACCGAGCTTTGGGCAACTTCAGATTTCTATCTCTAATAAGGTTTTCTGGGGCATGACATTCCCCTTTTTTTGAGAACTTTGACAAACACAGGACAGAAGTTAATATTATAAATTATTTTAAGATGTGAATAACTGCAGTTTTGAATCTTGGCATTATTACTTAAGAACTCAAGTTCTTTAATAGAAGACAGTAAAAAAATGCTTTTAAAGGGCTTATTTCTAGATTAAGGGAGGACCAGTGTTATATACTGATATTTTTTAAAAATCACAATTAGTATACAAATTGATAGCAGCATTGTTACATGCGTAGAAATTTGTTTAACCTGTCTCAGGGTTGTATTTCGATTTCATGGTGACGGGATGAGTTTTGCCATTTTAATTTATTTTTTACACCATCTAGTGGTGCAGACTGAGTGGTGCAGGCAGTCGCAGCTAATGTGGGCCATCAAAGTGGTGTCATCAATTCAGCTCTAAGTATAGCTATGGGTTATTACTTTCCTATCTCATGTCAATAAAGTATTAGCATTAATCATGAAAAATTTTGCTCATCACTTTCAATTAAGTGTAGAAATTATATATGTAAGGAAGGGAACATTTTTGGAATCTAATATAATATTTGTGAAGACAGAAAATGTGTACTCAGTGAAGACATTGAGGCCTTCACTTTTCTCATATATAGAGCCATTTAAAATATTTTTACAGAATTGCAACTTGCTCTTAGTACTCAACTGATTTATATCTTGAAATATTAAATTGTCACTAATTTCACTCACCTTTTATAAGTGCATCCATTCAAAAAATACTGTTTAAAGAAAAGCAATTGCTTTCTTTATTGCTGGTCATATAAATAGTAAGTAGTTTGGGGAGTAGGCTTTCTTTAATTAAAAAAAATTCTCTATGGATGCCTAGCAGCACAAGGCCTTGAGTTCGATTCCCCAGCGCCACATAAGCTGTGTGGTGGCACACACCTGTAATCTTGAGTACTCAGGAGTCTGAGACAGGAGGATTGCCAGGAGTCCAAGGCCAGCCTGGGCTACAAAGTGAAACGTGCCTTAAAAAAAATCACTGTGGAAATACAGTTTCATTTTAAAATTCCATTTTGTCTTTGTGTTTCACAAGAAAGCTTTGGTGAGGTGTCAGTTGTGTTCAGCCTGGGGCTTATTTTAGGCCTCTTCTGCAAGTTGTACAAATCTTAGCCTTTTTTTTCAGTGCAAATCAAATGTTGTAATCAAGAAGAGCAGGCAGACATCCTGCCCTCCCCCCTTCCTATTTTAACATTTTCCAATTAGCAGCTGTCATGTGACCACTAGCCAAGCTCCTCCTTCAGAATGTCCAGCGTTTTTTTAGTTTTAACCTTTGAATGGCTCTAATAATAAATCTAAATACTGCTTGTCCACAAGGAGAGCCAGTAGCTTTTTGCTTTGCAGTTTTTCCCCCAACATAGGGTTGCTGCTGGGTTTTTTTTAATGTGTTAAATGTTTTAATAGTTCAATGGAGATTTTTTAAAAAAATGTTTCCCCTTTAAAAAAGGGTGGCATATTTTCAAGATAAATGAAAGAATTTGTGGTTCTAATGAGAACTGCATTGATGGGGAAAAGTTCTACTGGAGATAGAAACCTTTTTTAAATTAAAAAAAAATCAAGTCATTTAAAAGCATGCTATTTTACTAATTGTGTTTCGGTTTTACTTCCCCCAACTACAGCATAATATTGTAGCTAGTAGTGTTTTCCTAGAACCATGTTTGTGAAATTTGGTAATTGCAGTAGCAGGATCCAGACCCATGGTCCTCTTTGCTTGTGTGTTTTTTCTTGCTGTTCTGGACTTCCATCCCCTGGTAGTTTCCTTCAATCTGTACTCAGGGGTAAATTGCTAACACATTTTTATCCTTACTTTTCTAATAATAAATTACTTTTAGAGACTGAATAACACACGAGCTACACACTTTAGCAGAAAAGAGGGATTCTACTTTGCGATTAAAGAAAAATAATAGAATGAGGGACTGTAGAATACTTCTTCTATCCTGGGGCATCTATAGCCGTAGATTTGTAGCCTTTTGAGAAATATTTTAATAAGTCAAAACCAGGAAGTTTAAAAAGTGAACACCAATAGAAAGACTATCTATATTGGTTGGAGTTTCAAGCACTGCTTCCCTTTGTGCCTGCTTGGTTGACTTTTTAATAGTGATTGGTGAATAGTGATGGTCATAGACTGTTTGAGAATACAAAGATTTGGTTACTGTAGCTTTTTGTTTTTTCTTGCTTTAAGCCTCTGAAAATTAGTGGAATAAACTGAGCTGCACTGGCAGAGAGGAATGGCAAGTTTCTTTATAGTTGCTTATTTATCACTTGTAACCATATGACCCAGGTGCCATAACAGCATGCCCCGTTGCTGGAGAACAACGGAGACATCTTAATAGGGACATGAATTGTTATTGACACACAACTTGTAGCTTTGTCATATCTTCGAGCCTCTTGCAGAGAAGTGTTTGTTCTCATGACTGCATTTGTTTGGATCTGGTGGCATTTAACACCAGTACTGTCAAACTGAGTAGGGGGTTGGGTAAAGTACAGGAATACCACTAGCCAGGCCTCTCTTAGGTGCAGCGCCATGGCAGAACATGTTCCATCTTCACTTGTAGTACTCTTGTTATCTACATGCAAACAACATGCTCGAGTACTTCCTTGTTTTCTCTTTCATAAAATGGAAGAAGCCTTCCAGAACAGTGCTGGCAGATGAAGGGCAAGGGGCTGATGGGGCAGGCTCCTGGGGAAGGCGCCCGGCTGCAGGGCTGCCTACCCGGTGTAATTTGGTGTGGAGTTTGCCAAAAGCAAATCAAAATGTTCAAGGATATGATGATTAAAAAAAAAATCCTACCTAGCCTATGATGGTTTCTTATGTCCCCTCCACCCCTTGAAAATCAGGACTCCCCCATCCTCCGATGAGAACTAGAAGGTAGATGTTCCAGAGAGATCTTGAGGTAGAGAGAGCGAAAGAGAAACTATGCTAATTAAAGAACGTTCAAGGAGCAAGTGACCAGTGAAGCTTGGAACCCTGAAGGAAAAATTCGTTAGGAAGTAGAACCTGGCCTAGAGCACCTTCATGTGAGGGTAGAGTTTATTCACTCAGAGAATATTAAATGTTTTTGGCATCTGCTGAACATCCAGAAGAATGGTTGTGCAGAGGTAGGGGGGCTGGTCTCAAACGAGAAAGGGGCGTGTGGAGCCAGTAGGCAACGGTCACATTGGGTCACATCTCTTTCCTTATCTTGAGAATAATAGGCAGCCAGGAAAACACCATAGACACCACATCAGCCTGACCTTCCCAACCTGGTTTTGTCCAGCCTACTTCATCTGAATCTGCTTTTCCCTCTGTCCTGTTTCTTCCGGATTAGACACACCCTCAGCTACTCATCCTGCCCTTCCTGCAGCATATTGTGAGATCTCTCTATTCCTTTACATGGGCCATGTGTTGCTCCTGCATTACTGTGTGGGGACTCCACCCACTTGTTGCTTTCTACGTAAAGCCTCTAAGGTCTTAGTGTAGAATTAGTTGCTTCTGTTTTTACTCATTTCTTATCTCATGCTAATACAATACTCTTTCTTTCTAAGCTCTGAACAGACTGAAACTGTCTTAATTATTTTTATGTTTATAATGCCTACAATATGACAGATGTTCAGTGTGGATTACAGTAAAATACAGTAAAAACAGGAAACAATTGTGACTTTTTAAAAGAATGAAAAAATAGTCAAATTTGGATACCTTAGTTTTAGCCTTTCATTTTATGTTTGAAGACATTAAGGCTTCATATAATTGAGAGAAAATTAACTTTTTTTTAAAAAGGAAAAAGAGTTTACCTCGTGAAGACTTTAAAAACAATGGGATTCCTGCAGCTGATCTTTGCTTTGGCCCTGGCCTCCTGACAGCCAATCAACACAAGAGAGAAAGGGGAGCTGAGAATTCCTCTTAGTCATAAAGGTGACATCTTGGCATTTTCAAGAACTAGCTACTTTAAAAAGATACACTGTTATGTAGATTTCTAGAATCTGCATTTATTGTCTGGCATAAGTATAAGAATGACAGGTTGTACTCTCCCCAAAACGTTTTTGTAGTGAATGTCACAAAAGATTTCATAAAGGTAATTCTGTGAGGACCCAAATGTTGCATACTACTTAGACTTACAAATTCGTATTAAATATGCAACTGTGTTATTGTAAAATCTTAATGAAGATTATAAGTATAAATAACAATATATTATCATCCCTGAACAACTTGGGATTTGCCTGAGGCTGCCTACTTCATTAATAAAGGAGCTAGAATGTGTCTCTGAGCCTCCTGAGAAGATAATCTAAGAAAAATAAGGAGTTAAAACCCAACATATGTTCCGGTACACTGTCACAATGTTTCTATCCTGCAAAATTTGGTTGTAACCTCTTCAGTGCTTACATATAATTAAACTGGGCTCATTTCCTCTAAGAACTGGAATCTTTTTGTCCCAACCGGGAAGAGGAAGACATTTTTCTCTTTTGTAGGTAGGATTCAAGCTCTTTAGAAATAGACATACCATAGTGTGTCTTGGAAAACATGGGAGGCTGTAGCCTGCCTTAAGTAGGACTGCATACTTTAGATTGAGTGACTAAGCTTGCACCGATAACATGCTCCACAACAACTGTTTGGCCATTTATTCTCATATGTTTAATACAAAGGAAAATATTCTTCTGGAAATTAGATAGAGTAAAAAAAATTTTTTTAAGATTAAAAAATTTTAGGAGAGCTAACCAGTATATCATCCAAAATCGAGACTGGGTCTTTCCCACCATCCAGTGCCTGTGGCGGGGTCGGGGGAGGGCACCTTTATACGTCTGGTAGTGTGGGCACACAAAGGAAGACAAAGCCTCCCCAGTCTCAGTGAATTTGCACTTTTATGTTAGTTGAGGGGATAAAAGAATAAAAATCTGAGGAATAACGGCTTAGCTTGAAATGGTTAGTATGGTAGAGAATTCAGAGAAAATGTTATGACAACTGAATGACTCATTGGGGCTTAGTCATTGGATGGGATTTGAGGGAAGGGAAGCTCTCCTGGAAGGGAGTGCCACACACAAAGGCAGGAATGGAGGTGAGAGAGGCACTGTGCACCCCCAGCAGAGAGAGGAGAATGCTTCTGGCAGGCTGGGGACAAGCCAAGCAGTGGCCTTGTAGTTGATGCAGTCGAAGCTCTTGTGCAGCAGCATAAACTGAGGAAGCCCATTCCCAGAAACATCAGGGTGACAGAGATGAGAGGGTAACAGGAGATTGAGGTGATGAAGGCCTGACTAGAGTGACAACAAGGGCAATAGAGGAGTGGAGCGGATAAACCCTAGAACAGCCATGAAATCGACTTGGGGAGACGCTTACCAAAGCACCCCTTGATTCATATGGCTTGATCTGTCCTTGCCTAACGTATCCACAAATCACCAGTCGGATGGTCAGTTTTTACTGTATGATATTATATCTGTTGCCTGTAGAAATTTAAGTGAAATGTATTTGAGCTGTGAAATATAAACTAAAATTTGTTATGAGAATTACAAATCTGACTATATAGTTTCTTACTTGTGCTACGTCTCTTTTGCTTGAAAAATGAAGTGCTTGATGCCAGGATTAAAACCAGCAATTCTTAGAGGAACTCACTGTCATACCTGTTTAGTAAATTATAAAATAATGAAGTTGATTGACTTTTGTAAGCCAGCAGGAAACTTAGGACTTCAGGTGGATTCCTGAGTAGTAGTCACCAGACAGCACGGAGGACTTCAGGGATCTTGGGTGTCACTTTCCTCATTGAACAGCCCAGGGGACTATGAGTCAGCAAATTAATGCACAGACAGCAATAGTAACACAGTGAGGGTGTCAGGTTGCTGTTGTGCACTACAGGAGCCTTTGGAAATGAAATTGTTCTCATACTTTCTATCTAAAGGGCATACAAGGGAGGATAAGGGGTGGTCTTCAAGAGAGCATGTATTTGAAATAATTATCTAGTTTTCACATTGCTACAATGTTTATGAATAGTCATCACAGTGAATCCTTAGCAAATAGAGATGAACTCCCCTGTTTCTTAAATTTACAGTGTTTCTGTTTTGTGAATAAGAATGCTTTTATTTCCACAAAAGCTATGAAGTTTTAGAGCACAGGTAAGTGCTTGAAAAAGGGACAGAGAGCCTTTTACTATTCCAGCACCTGTTGCCTCCAGACACGTCAGTAAGGAGTTTCTGAGAGGGCTGGTGCACCCCCAAACCTCCGGCTTCGGCAGAGGCAGTTTTCCTTCACCATATGGCCTGCAGAAAGCAGATTAGTGTAGTTGAGAAATTAGAAGTTCGGGGCTGAAAAGAATTTAAGTAAATGTTGCGACCTTATTGAAGCGTAGAAGAATACAGCAGCAGAGAGATTTGGTTCATGAGTAAACATGGACGGACGCTTACTATTTTGCTGGATAAAGTTGCTGTTTCACTTTACCAAAACTAAAGCCAGCCCTTTTTTCCTGTTTATTACCCATTTGCTGTAATTTATTGTTCAGTAAATATTAATTGGAGCCTAGAATTTTAACCATCAAATGAAACAAATAAAATGATTTCAGTAGTATGAAATTGAAAACACAGGAGTCGGATTGCAAGTGCCTTCCTGCTGTTTTCTCGGATTGTTGGGCAAATTCGGCTTTCTTTGCTCTTTTGACAGCCACGCTACGTTTTGCCTCGAAGCCATCCATTTTGCAGATATTGAATTTCTTTTGAGCGCTATTTTCATACAATAAGCATCACTACACCTCTGAATCTTGATAGTATGACTGAGGGAGGAGAAAGCAGCTTTGTGTTAGTAATTACCTCAAATTGTCAGAAGCTGACTGCAGGCCTCTTTCTAGTGATAACAGAATAACCGCATAATGTAGCTTTATAGCACATGATTAATAGAAAATAATTACACGTCCTACAAAGGGATGCAATATTTCTTATAAATTGACTAGAATGGTTTCCTGTAGATTAAAGGACTCTTCATTATTTTATCAGTCCTCCTGAAGTACAGGCACTTGCCGATGTTAGCATTTCAGCTGACGTTAAGAGCCGGGTAGGGTGAAGGATACCAGATGCCGGTCCTTCTTGTACCTGAGATCCCGGCTGCTGTAGCGGTGACATGATGCTTCCTGACCTGCCAGAAGGTTAGATGGCAGCCTGGTATGGTTTGGCTCGTTAATTTTTTATTTGTTTGTTTTTATCAACAACAAGATAAGGTCTGCAGTTGTGTGTATTTATTTTTAATGCTCCACCTGTGACCTTATAGAACAGTACTATGTAGATCATAAGACAACATTGTATCGATTGCGTTATTTTCCGCTGTAAGTAATATATCATTCCTAATCATATTTGTGTGGGGGCAGCAGAGAGGAAAGGCACAGATCTGCCGATTTTCTTCTTGAGAAGGAAACCTGGCTTGATGGTGAATGTCCAGGCCGAAGTTGAGAATTTGGAACTCTGAGAAGCCTTTTGATTCCAATTTATAGGTTGCAAATGGTTTAATTGGGATTCACACTCTCAGGAGGCTCATCCAGGGGTGATAATGACGAAGGGAGGCCTTGTGTTTGCAGTCTTGTCTATAGGCTCTAATGGCTGCAGAGGAGACCCGTAAATTTGCTTTCTAGATTGTTACCCTCCCATATTTTATCTTATATCTCTTAATTCCACACAGGAGTATAATATAGAATTCCTTACAAATGCAAAGTAATAAATACTATGGTCTTTTTTTTTTTACCTTTTCTGATTTAAATCTGTGACTTTTAGAATACTTTCATGAAGTGTGTGTTTCACACACTTTCAGTTGTTTTAAATTAAGCTTTTAAGATTACATTAATGTAAAAAGAAAAATCCCCCTGGAATGTTACTTTTAAGGGATTTGTTTACTGCTGAATTAAGCTCCTCCCTGCTGTTTACTACCATGTGCTTTCAATTAATTAACTTACTGGTCCACTGAAGTCCCAGTTCCTAGAGAATTTTCTGTATTCTCTCTCTGTCGTCCATTCATCCAAATGTGATTTGTTGAAAATTGGTTCTTAAATTAGGGTGTGAGTGAGCTCTCTGAGAATGACAATATGCCCTGAGTTGATAGTTACCGATTATTAATCAAAGTAGAATATCACAGTCATATGAACTTTCTGGCTTGTATAATATTGGGAATCTAAACATTGTAACTTAAAGTGAGGTCTTCTCACTGAATATTTTCTGTGTCTACCCTGTGTCTAGTTCTTTACTCTTTCTAAGTAATCAATTTGAAAAAAATCCGAGACTGGCATTAAGAGCTTTCACATTCAAACTTCCCCTTTAACTATCCACTTTGACATCTTGCAGTGTAGGCCTTGGGTTTGAGGCAGGTTAAGTACATTTGTTTTACTAAGCATTAGGCTCTAATTATATTCATTGCCTTAAAAATTGAAAAGGGCAGTTTTATTAGGTACCTATTAGGATATAATGGTTGCTAATCATAGCTCTCAGTAAGTTGGCATTCTCTTCTGATAAATATGTCCTACGTAAATCACAGTCATCATCTTTGAGTATTCTTGTTACTTAGACAGTTTTATCCACTAAATTCATGTTATCATTGAACTTTTGAACCTAAGACTTGAACCTCACAAGCCTCGCTAGAATAAGACGCCTTTTTCTCCCTTTCCCCTCTACTTTGTTGTTCTAATGAACCTAATTCTGATATTCCGATACCACGTACTGTTTTAAAAAGCATCTGTAGAATTTCTCCTATAATCTATTGGTAGGCTACATATCAATACGTCCATTCCAGTGTTGCTACATTGTATTGAAGGGTTGCATAACTTTCCTTTCTGATGGCCAGTAGCATACTAATCAATACAGATCTTCATTCTGTACCAGTATTAACCTTCCCTCCCCACATGTAACTCAATATGCATATGCACATCTATCTATGACCAGATGTTGGAAAATCATAACCTATTGAATTACTTCGGGGATTGATTTTAAAAATTTATCTTATATGAAAAATTAAATTTGGGCCCTACAGTGCTTGTGCAATATTGCTTTTGGAAGATATTATTCTTGAAACTTGTAATTCATTTTACTTTGTTTGTATCTCACTAAACATAAATAAATTTGAGATAAAAATCCATTAGTCAATCTGGCAGACGTATGAGACCAGTTATGGAGTGTTTGTGATGCCTGAGGCAGTGGTGTGTCTGTCAGTGGGAATACAGGAAGGGAGGCACAAGTTTGTTTATCTCATGTTGCAAAGTAAATGTAGAAGTCCCTCATCAATCACTCTTTTTCACAGCCAGATTAATATTTTGCCTTTAAAACTTGAGATACTTTCATTTCCTATTGATCTTCCACAAAAGGAGAATCTAACACAACCTTACGTTCTTTCCATCCATCCTTTACTGACGTGCTTATGATCAATCAAAACAACAGCAAGTGCCTTAAGGATGTTATTTTAAAGAAATCCTTTTGTGAATTATTTTGTAAAGCAATTTTTCATGTTAGTGTGTTCTCCTCCCCCAAATCATCTGTTTAAAGTATGTATATTAAGTTTTAAGAAAGGAATACACATGTACATCCTAAATCATTTTCAGTTATGTAAGATTAATTAGGAATTAAGTCGTATGTTGTACAAAATACTATCTTTGGTAGATATTAAGCTTCTTGAAGGCAAATATGGTATCTTTAGAATTCAGGCTTTAACTTTATAACCTCTTGCAGTGGAGCTTGTACATAAAAAATGTTCCCAGGCTCTGTGGTGGGAGACAGGGAAGGAGAGAGAGAGAGAAGAGAAACCCACCCACCCCCAGTGTAGTTTCTTACCAAGAGTGACTGCAATTGCCTCCGTGTTCTACTTTGAGTAATAAACAGGCTTTGTGTTGTACAGTAATTTAAGTCTTTGCCTAACAGCATTTTTAAAGTGTCCAGAAACAGAAAAGATGACAGTGTTTCCATTTGCAGCTCAAGCTCTTGTAACTTTATAGAAACAAATAGCATTTCTAAGAAGTTGAATACAAACAGCATTGTACTTATGCCAGTCTAAAGGTTAATATTGCATATTGTTTTCAATTAGGAATACAATAGATATGGCTGGTGGGTAGGAGAGATGAAGGGAGCCATTGGCTTGGTGCCTAAAGCCTACGTAATGGAGATGTATGATATTTGAGAGTCCTGGGTAAGTACATTTTAATCCAATATTCTTGTAATAGCTCGTATGTTCTCTTGGTCTCTTCCTTATGAGTTTTGCCTTCTTAAAAGTCTGTAGATTTTTGATAACACAAAGATGGTACCCCAAACCTTTTTCTGTTTTACCTAATCTTTAATTTTTAAAATACCTTCATTGAATTTACTTTGGAAATGAATAGATATATTTAGAGAAAATTCCTTTCATGATAACCAGCTATTCCCCGAAACTTCCTCCTCTTTAATAAAATACCTCTTTCTAAGGAGCTGAATTGATCAAATGTTGTGTCGATATTCTTTTTTTTCTCCTTGGCTAGAGGTGTAATTTTTTTGTAAGCTGGAAAAATCAACATTTCTGCTGAAGAAAAAGGTTAAAATGTAACTTTTCCCTTCTCCTGCAGAAAAATGAGCCTTCAGCTTGTCTGCAAGTGCTTTGGATTTAGAAGCTCCAGGAGAGCCCGAGTGACAGCTCATAACCCTTCTTGTTTTGTTGAACATCCCTTGTCTGTGACTATTATTTTATACAGTTGCTCATTAAAATATTCCTCTGATGTGAAATTAAATGAGGGGCATTAATGTAAATTAGATGCAAGCAGTAAAGTTGTACCTGTTGCTATTTTGCAAAGAAATAATTACAGTTTTTATTGATCCATCTGATTTATGTGTGAATTAATTGCTGCTTTATACAAACCTTGTAGTCATTGCTAATTCTAGTGTGAATTATAATTTTGCTTAATCATTGGATATCAGTTATTTTTAGAGTGTAACATAATTTGGGGTGTCAGTTATTTATAGAGTATATGTGATTTCATTGCACTTTAATTGAGCATCTTATGCAAGTTTTTTGGTAGATATCAAAGAGGGTGTTTATGTTAAAGCTTTATAGATCATTTACCTTAGTATTTATTTTTCCTGGAATAGTAACATGTATTCAAGAAAGAAATATTGCAAGCTGGTAAATTTGCTTCCAGTTAAATACAACCACGAGAAAGAGGAATGACACAAAGTGACATGCAGTCACTGGCAGTGCAGGCAAAAACTAGAGCCAGATTTGTGCAAAGCACTTGCCCAATAACAGGGATCTAGGTTTGTCAATGTTTTCTACCATAGTTTTTATTTAGTTCTATGAGTTCAAAGGTGCATACGAAATCCTGTTCAACAACTAATCTAACATTTTAAACAATCTCAGTATGTTCTCAAAAGAAGGCGCAACCAAGCACTCTTTTATCCTGCCTTGTTATTGTGGTGCTATTCAAGTCCCTCAGTACCAGTTGAACTTCCGACTGGCATTTCCATGCGTTTTTCTGAGCACTGAGAGGAAAAAATGCTTCAGAGAGGAAAGTGTGGAAGTCACGGTGTTCAACAGGTAAGTGGAAGGGAGGTCGCAGTCACCTGATGCCTGAGTTACACTTCATAGGAGCAAGCTGTGCCCAGTCAGGTCTTTACCTTTTCATGTATATTTGAAATCAGAGGAATTTTTAATGCCTGTGAAATACCAGGATGACCTTGATATGTGTCAAAATGCACCACTGACTTGTTAGTTACGTAGCATTGACGTAATGTCCTAATACTGGAGCATTACTTGTCAGGCACCAGTTTTGGTGGGCTTTTTCAGATCTTTGCTTCATAGCCACGCAGATAAGTTGATCATCTTTTAAAGTATTCATTATTTATGGAAAACTATTTACAAACAGTATAGAGTGTTTATTTTGCAATTATCTCCAAAGTGCCATAATCATTCAATTCCAAATGGAAAGAAAAAAGCCTTAGTTTTAGGGATTGTGAATAAACTCAAGTTTGTACCTGTTGACACATGAAGTTAAAAAATCAAAAATGACCTTGTGCGATCATTACTCTGTTCCTGGCATAGTGCCATTTAAGTAGGCGGAAATCATTGTAGCAAAAGTTAGACAGCTGAAAATTAACTTCTTGGACTGTTTTTCAAGCCGGAGTGATTATGAAGCCAAACCAGTTGTCGCCCCTTGTCTATCCGGCCTCACTTGTGGGTATAGGTTTCATGCCTCCAGCTTCAGTGAAGCTTTTAGTCCTGGGTCGGTAGATGGCAGCAGCTTGTCATTGCAGATAGTGCCTCTTGGTTCCCCTCCCCCACCCAGGCTCGCCCAGAATGGAAATGTGTTGGGGAGATTTCTGCCTCCTTTACAGCTGATCCAGGAGAGGGAGTCCTTCGCCAACTGATGACCAACACCTCCAAGCCAGATAGTATTTCCGTGAATGGTGATGATACAGAAATACGGTGTTATTTCTGTCCAGAGCTCCTCTGGCCTTTGTTCTTTTTAAACTTGAGTCTAGGTGGAAGATCTAAGAAATGGAAGAAAAGGTTTGAAATAGAAGAGAGAGGAAAAAAATAGCCATTCCTTTTGTTTCCTCTACTTGATATTCATTTGTAGAAATCATTTGTGTACTACTGGGGAGAAAGTTTTCTCTGCACCCCTGACAATACATCACACACTCTTCAAGATCATAATAATATCATTAATGTGAATTTAAATAACATGGCTTGTTAGAATATATGCTAATTGTTATGCTCTCATTATGTTTGCTTAGCTTTTATTTGTTTTTCTATGAACAGTTAGAGAGCTAATTTTTTTCAAAGGTGATTGTAAGTCATATTTTATATAGCATTTTGCTTGATTATTTGCTCTGTACTAAATTTGTACTCTATTGCCATTAGATCTTACAATAATGTTCCACTCTGCAAATTTTTAAGGTTCAAATAAAGTTTAATTGTTTGCAAACTGTTATGATGCTAATAATTCAACAGCCTGCTGTGTTACTAATGAAATTACTTTGTTATGATTAATTTGGAAAATAGTGTGTTGATTGTAGTAATTAAGCACAACAAGGTGAAGTAAATGATTCTAATGCCATCTGGCCTCCAAACTGAACGAAGAAATGAAATCGGGCTGTCATCGGAATTTATTCAAAGAAGTAAGGATAATACGAATGACTTCCGTTGCTGTAGGATGTACACCTAACCACAGAACGCTCCATCTGGACTTGCCACTTGGCAACATGTGACACTTTCTTTTATGAAAAAGAATATCATGTCATACAGCAGTTGTTCTGAACATTTTATTTTAAGCTGATTATTTTTACCATCATTTAATTACAGATAATTGTATAAAGTATTATAAGATCATAGAAAAAGTCACTTTTCAGCCATCTGTAGGTGAAATCTTTATATGTTGTTTTTTGAGGGTGGGGTTTTGTTTTGTTTTTGCTACCAGTGAGAACTTTGAATATAGCCTTTCACAAAGAGTACAAGTTCCATTCAATTACCTGTAAAATGTTTGCTATCAACACTCTCTCCAAACTTCTGTTGGTTTGTACTTTTTCTGAAACTCTCTAATCTGTTGCTATCCACCATGTAGACTGGTACCATCTAAAGTCGTACAGAAACTAAACAGAGTCACATATCATAGATTCAGATTTTAATCCAGCCACTAGAAGAAAACTGGCATTAATATTGGTATAGTTTAAAAGCTTAAACCTCATAAATGAGACTGAGTAAAGCATTGTACATATTTCTAAATCAAATCAATAGAGTTCTTCCATATTTCAAGTAAGTCAATTGTGTGTCTATCCATTACTGAATGGAGTTATAGGCCAGCCATATAGGGATCCATTTTAATTGTCCTGAGTTCAGTATATTCAAACTCATTGGGAATCAAACCACATACTAAAAACAGATATTGGAGATGAAAACATGATCAAGTCAGAGAAAACACAGATTCCCTCAGAGACTGAGGAAATATAATTAAAGTGAGCATAGTGGTGCACACCGTAATCCCAGCACTTGGAAAGCTGAGGCATGAGTGAGTTCAGAACCAGCCCGGACTACAGAGCAAAACTCTATCTTCAAAAAAAGAAGGGCTATAATTATATATGTATATATAATTAATATATAAATTTCAAACCATTTAGTATATATAATTTAGAAATTTTAAAACGTTTTTTAAACATAGCCTAGTTTATCAGTAAAATCCTGAGGAGTCAAAAATACAGAGAAATCATGTTATTGAAGTATTTTTCTAAAAATTTAGTCTATATTCTAATATGTAACAGTTGCCTTCTCAATTGGGAGCAGGGCATTCCTGAACATCCTTAGTTTTAGCTTATTACTGTGCATCTGCTTCCTTACAGCTAAGTTCCTCCAGAATATCTGTGAGAATCCTGGGTGGTGACGAGATGAATACCTTTTAGACTGTCTACTCACAGTGTTGTGGATAACATCAGTGCTCGGTTTGAGGAACTTGTTCTTACCAGTAGATTCTATTCTGTTGAGTAGACACACCTATACAATCTACTGCTAGTGTGGTATAAAGTACAGGTTGTACATCCAATAATCTGTTTGTTAACTAGTTTGGCCCCTCATCATAGCTCAAGGTCTGAGGCTTCAAAAAAAAGAGGAGTTTGACCTGTGTGTTTGTCCTTATACAGTTAGTACGCCTGCTTTCTAAGGATACTGTCTTTGTAAAAATAAAAAAAAGTCAGTCCCTCTTACTGAGACTGTAGAAGGAAGTCCCCATAGTACCATCAACAAGTGAGTCACCTGCTAGGAGCAAGGTTGAGCGGACCAAGAGCGTCACTACCGCGAGGCGGCAGATGGTCTCTAGACACTTGCCCGTTTTCTGTGTTCAGCACTGTGGCTGTGACCCTTTCAAAGGGGCACGGGCCACCCCTGCAGCTTGGGGCAAAAGCCTTGCTTCACGTTCAGGCTGTTGCGAGTCGCTGCCGCTTGCATTTCCTTGGGAATCCTCCCAAGAGCCTGTGCTTCTGCCTGCCAGCTTGGAAGCTTGTGGCTGGCTCTGTGGGTAGATCAGAAGGGAAATTCCGAAAGTGGCAAGTTTCACAGTCTCTGCCAAACCCAACTATAATTCAAGTTTTGTCCTTTTCTTTCAGCCTTTACTCTCTATTTCTTTTAAGTTGTATGATTATGTTACCTTGAGTACGTTGTGTCCCCAAGATGAAAGGAGCCCCGAATGCAGAGCGTGGCCCTGTCCCCCCCCTGCCTGGCTTTCATCTGTAATGCGGAGAAGAGTCCGGCAGTGGAGCACGCCAGAACGCTCAGATACTTGCGAAGGTGTGTGAATAGAACTTGCTCCCGGAGCCCACCCTTAAGTGCCTTTCCTGCTGTTGGAATCGGGAAGATATTTCCCCGGGTTTCATTCCTCCCCGTTTTCGTGGGTCTCCCTTCTATTATCCGTTGCTCAGAAAGGAGTACAGTGCGGCGCTTGCCTGTTTTCTCTTTATTGGCCTCGACTTTGTGATATAAAACTATCACTCCTGTTAGAGTAAAAACAGGTGCGATGGGAAGCTTGGGCGGCAGCTTACCTATCATTTGTGCAAAGTATCACCCGGCTGGCCTCAAAAGAAGAGATGAATGACACCATGTGTGCCGATGACTGCAAGCGACAGCCTTTGAGGACAGAGTTCCCACAGACTGGGTAGGCTCTCACATGCCGCCTCCCTTTGGGGGCCCCCAGGGTAGTCCAGGGGGAAGACTCAGTGTTGTAGCCTGTGCAACCCAACAGGAACAGTTTATGTAGGGACAGTAATAACGGACATGTGCTGAATTGCTGAATGTTTACTGTTTGTTATGTTGTGTACTAGTTCTCTGATCCCCATGGAGTAAGTTAAGTTGTTTATTTCCATTTTCTTGATTAGGAAACTGACGGTAGGCAATTTTTGCCAAGGTCCTAGGTGGAAGGTTACCTACCCGTGCCCCACACCCAGCCTCCCACCCGGAAGTCAGCCCCACAGTGCTTTGCAGTACTGTGATGGATGCAAACCAAATGCTCAACCCTATCCCACGTGGACCACTGACGATGACACCAATCCTGTGAAGTGTGGGAAAAGACTGGCCCAAGCTAATGTGCACCTGAGAATAAGCTTCAATGTGAACACAGCCCCATCCAAGAACACCCCGTGCAGCAGAGGACAGGAAGTCAGCCCAGCTGAGAGAGGGCACCAGGCCAAGGGGATATTTTTCTGAGGACTTGTTCCTCCTCTGCCTCTTCAAACCCAAGTGAAGCTGCGGAATCAGGGAAGCCTAGAAGAAGTTGTTTCTGTTGTAAAATTGTAAACCTTAAATTTTGCGCTTATGCATATCAATAAAATGGGGGCGGGGAATAAGGCATTAGAAAGCAAAGCAAATGAAAAAAACTTGTTTTGGAAGGTAGATTTTAATTGATAGAGTGTTTTTATTTGGTTTTGCACCAGTTTAAAGATTATTAACAGGGCTAGAGGAATAGCTCAACAGTTAAGGCACTTGCCTGGCAAGCACAAGTCCCTGAGTTTGAATCTCCAGCACCATATACGCTGGACATGGTGGCACACACCTGTAATCCCAGCATTCAATAGGCTAAGGCAGGAGGATTGCTGTGAGTTTGAGGCCAGCCTGCGCTATAGGGCAAGATCCTGTCTCAAAAAAAATTACCATTAGTGAGCAAACTTTATTATAAAATGTATATAATCACTTCCAAAGGATAATAATGCCTGGCATGACTTTTACTCACTGAGATATGAATTTGTTAAAGAAGAATTTGCATTGGATTGTCTGGTGCTGAAGTACTACACAACAGTTGAGTGTGAGCACTTACGTCTCTGGCACCCACGTAGTGCCCAGTGCAGGGCTCCGTAAATAAAGTTTCCTGCTCTTTTTTTTCCCACAGGTTCATCTAAAACTTTTTATACCTCAGTGATTATTGGGACAGTGAGTGAAAGTTTAGGAGCTGAAGAAGGACCAACATGTACTATAGGAATTCAGCCAGAGGATAGGGTAAGCTTGAACCCCGTCTTGGTCTAAAATTCACCCTGATATATCACTTGGGCTATTAAAGAGAAAAGGACATGCCAGTTTTCCATTCCCGATGGGTGTTTCTTTGAAATGTTTTCACACCTTGTTCTCACAACATCACGTTTTTGAAGGACAGGTGACTGGCTTTGCCTTGTCCTGTTGTCCAGCTGCCCACCGAGTGAGGAGATGTGGTTGGTGTAAAATAGTCTGTCGTGTGCCACCATGCCAACGATCACTGCCTGCACTCCTAATTCCAGGTCAAGTGCCGTGGCTGTGGCATCTCTGTGGCATCCCAGCCTTTGTCTCCATGTTCCTCCTCTCCTCCTCTTCCTCAGGCATGCCCAAAAAGCTGGGTCACCTGCACTGCGATTCCTACTGTTCTACAGAGTTACCAATATCTGCTGTGTTCCGCCCAGCAGAAGCAAGGTACATGACAGTGTGTCTACCCCGTTATGTGTGTCCTGAACCGAAGAACTAGAATGTGACTGCCTTCTGAGTGGCTGTTGTTATCTGTAACTGTGCTTTCGTTGGTCAGCATATTCGCTTTATTCTCTGTTATTATCTCCGGGCTTTCTATTTCTCTTCCTATCTAATTAAATGATTCCATTTTGAATAATTGCGTTTAAGTGCCAACAATGTGTGAGGGGCATTTCAAACATGGAATTTAACAGTCTGTCCCAAGTGCAAATAACACAGGACACAGACGCAGAGAGGAATAGCCAGCTTCAGGGACCCTTACCTTGACACCGTTCTTAGCAGGTGGAGCCACTAACAGTGTCCTAAGGTGCAAGAGATTCTTGCATTTTGTTAAATCTGATTCACACACGTGCTTAAAGATATACAGAGACAGAAAGAGCTGAAAGGTTTCAGTATTGACTCAGAGGAGAGAATTTTTGTTTTATAAAAATTTTTAAAATGCTCCCAGCTACTAAATTGATTTTGAGGGGAGCAGAAATCTACATGTGAATAATATAAACATCTTTTAAGGAGTTGTTTCCGGTGACAGTAAACCACAGTTTGGAAGCTAAGAGTGGCCCTAACCCCTTTAGGACTGAGGACTTTTCCTCTGTTGGGGCAGAGCTGCGCCAGCGCGGTGCTTACCTGAGAGAGAAGAGTAGGAGAACTCCAGAAACTCCAGTCTCTTCAAAGGCGCTGTTCCCCAGGCTGTGTCCATGCCTGCAAGAGGTATCTGCTCACCTGTCCTTGCACAGCTGAAGTTAAGCTTAAATGAAATCACACACACACACACACACACACACACACATATGATTTATAAATTTATTTCTGTTGTACTGAACCCAGAGCCTTCAACCCAAGAGCTACAGCCTTAGCCTCCTCTCCCCCTTTTTAAAAACAGGGTCTCACTGAATCATTAACCAGACAATACTGGGGCCCAAACCTGCAATCCTCCTGTCTCAGCTTTCCAGAGTGCTAGGATTATAGGCAAGTGCCACCATGCACGGTTTAAATGAGATTATATTATATTGGAGAGACTTGAAAAAAAAATCCGCGAGTGTCAAACTTGTCTTCCCTGAATTTGAAGATATGAGAACTGAAATCAAATAACGGTTAAAAGACAAAATGTCACCTTCACACCAAAAGCAAACTAAGGTTTAGGTATGTTTTGTTGTTGGTTGGGCTTAGCAGAGAGCTTTCTTTTTTTTTTTTTTTAACATCTGCCTTAAGGAAAATTTTTGTACGGCTTCCCTTTGCCCTTGATGAATTTTTCTTTCTGGTGGGTATTTGTGGATATTTATGTGTGTGAACATACTTCCTAGGTTAAATGTTTTCTTCCAGTACACATCTAGAAATAAGACAGTTTTGTTGGATTGAATTAGCTTTGTCATACAGCACCAGTTATGGCTTGTAGTGTGTGAAAATATGGAACTAGAAATAAGGGCAAACCAGAATCTTATTACGTATAACCTTAATGTTTTAATGTTATAACTTTAGGCAAAGCTAATAAAAAATGCAAAAGACTCTTAAATAATTTAAATTATCTAAAAATTGAGCATGTTCCTTCAAATAATAATGGCTTTCATGATCTGATTTTTAAAAAACCCATCTCTCATGTCTTGAATTGCTTAGAAGCGTAGATATCAAAGTGAGTTTGAGTTTATTTAAGACTATTAAATGTATTTGTTGTCATCCAAAATCCCCTGCGATTCTGTTTTTTAGCTTTGCAGTTGTGATCTGCCCTGCAATGTGGTACCTAATTCTGGGAATATATCTGATAGTGCCATCTTCATATAGAGTCAAATTTAAATTTTAGCACTTTCTTTTCTCTAAAGCTGTGTGATTTGATTTCTCCATACTTGGAACCATTGATATATTTCATCATCTTCAAAAAGAAGTCGTTTTGGACACCCTGTATTTTTTGTTGCTAAAATAAAAGCTTTTCTTACGTCTTAACGTCATGAACTGAAACTAGAAAACCACTACTTTCACCCTGTATTTTCATCACTATCTTCGCAGACTCTTTGGAAAAGGAAAATAGTGGGAATGCGATGAATTGTGGTATCTGTGATTAAAGCAAAGATCAGTATGTTTTTAAAACTTTTCTTTCTCTTTCTAAATGATTACAGAGGAGAACTGTGTGTTCTAAGCACAGCATCTTTTGCTTCCCCTGGTGCCATAGTTTACAGCAATAAATACTCTGTATTGATCACAACTTAATTCTAACGGAAGTGTACTAAGGCTGGAAACAGTACAGCGGAGCATTCAGTACCTTAATTTTTAAGCTCTTTCTACATTTTAAAAACTGACATAATTGCTCCAAATATGTTTCTCTTATTAGATCCATTTCACACTATAAAATTATTCCCATCTTATTGCTTTCCTAAAGATTATTTTGTTCACAATGTATTTTTGCCCTGGCACTTTATTGCTATTTTGTATAGCCGGAAATTTGTCATTTTCATTTTAGCTCACACACAAAAATCATATCAGAGCAACGCCTTCAAGATTCGTATAGAAGCATACATGCACACAGAAAGAAATGGAAGAGAGGCATATGGAAATTTTATTTGGTCGGGATTATTGAAGGATGCAGTTCTAATCCTTTAATCTCATAAGAGGCTTCTTAGCAAAAATATTTCTCTCTAAGCAAGGACTTTCTCTTTTAAAAACATGTCTGTCATCTCAAACAAATACTGTGGAGATTTTTGTTTTTGTTTTCACAAAAGGGATGTAGCAAAAGCCACCGTAATATTTGGCTGTAATTTATTCATACTCAAAAACAGATTGCCATTTACATACTGGGTATTAAAGGCTAGTGAGAGTCCTTAGAGGAGTTCTTTCTAATACTGTGTATTAAGATATCCAATGCAACATTTATTTTCAAGCTATTTTGAGGCCACAAGAGAGATTTTTTTATGATGGGAATTTTGTATTTTGCTTCATTATTTGTAGTTTTTTTTAAAAAAAAAAAATCTAAAGCAGAGAAGGTGCGAATGGGAGCTGGCTATTTCTTTGAATCCTAATACAGTATGTCTTCTTAATGAACCTGCTGCAGTGCCCAGAAAGCAGCTCCCTGCAAATAAACACGCTCCAAGTGATTTAGCCGCAATGTCCAGACTG
>PVKB01000854.1:305000-457500 GCA_004027205.1 Ctenodactylus gundi | reverse complement strand
TTTTATTCTAAGAACATTAAGAGCATTGAACAAAGGATCATCCAATTATGGTATAGTGTTAACAAATGTGCCAAATCCTTCATTTTGGTGAGCGCAAGTGGAGCTAATGGTGCAGGACTACGAAAGTTGATTGTTGCAAAGGTTCTCGGCCTCCAAGTAAACGGGATAATACCTGAAAATTTTCCGAGAAAAGTTGCAAGGGATTGTCCCAACACTTCCTCATGGCTTAATACCCATGGCACCCAATGGAGCTGTGCTTATTGTGTTGTTATTTAACAGCACAATGTTGAATCTCCTGCCCATGGTGAGAGCACTGAAACTTAAGCATAATGTGGCCTTATAATGGCATATAAAAAATTAAACAAGAAAAACATTCATCTCAGCACATGGGATCATTTTAGTATTCTCAGGAAGATTTGAAAGTGATAGAATAGAACAGAAAACTCTTCCCTAAGATTCTGTTTCCATCTGACATGGAAGGGCCACTCACAGGCCTTTCCATAGAATTCCTCTATATACTATAGAGAGCCAATTAAAAAAGGAATCACCTGCTAAAATGGATCTTGGGTATTTTGTTTTGTATTTTCTAAAAGCAGGTTGGCTATTTTGCCCTTGAGCCTTAAGAATGTTGCTGATTGGCTGTTTGTTATTTTTTAATAATATATGGCATGTATCCAAGTAAGCATTCCGATGACCTCGACAATAAAATGTGATTCTTAGCTGCAAGGTCTGTTGGGGGATGGCAGGCTGCCAGCCACTCGTACATCATTTACAGGTGGCTGTTTCTGACAAGCCAGTGTTAGTTATTGTAAATGAGTGACATTCCCTATAACTCACCTGCAAGCCTCTCTCTGTCCAACCCGGACTCCCGAGATCTCCGCCCCCTTCACACGTGCTCTTCTCCCTTGAAGGCCCGCACACACAGCCCCTTACTTGCACACCCTGCCTGCCTGCATGGGCACATCCATATGTGGCGCTACCTTGTATGTGATGGACGATAATTAGGTTTCAACTGCCTTCTGATGCAGAAATACACACCATTACAGCATGGCCAATTCGGCTTCTGCAATCTTGCTCTGAAAGGGTATTGATTCACTCTTTCACATTTTTAAAAGGTCATGGCAATAATTCCATCTGAACTGTGCTAAGTGAAAATAGTTTGCAGAAATAATATGGTTGCTTCTTAGTTCCATTGTAATTGGAAGCCACAATGGCTTGTTTTTTTAGTATATTTTAATTACATGTGTCGCTTTGCTCCATCTTACCCTGATGAAGTGTTTGCAGAGTTACAAAGCAGGCAGCTCTCTGTGTTAACATTTTCTGACTTTTGGGCAAGGAAGACTTTCTTTGTTTTGCTGCTGTGTCAAGTGAAGCTTTACTGAACACCTGGCCTTGTTGCCTTATTAATTTAAGAATTAAAGAGCAAAGACTTGAAGGTTTTCATTGGATCTCTCGTTGGCCTGCCTGTTTAAATAAGATTGGAATATATTGGCTGTAGTGAACAGGATGCTAAATTTGCTTACTCTCTGCAAATTTCCATTGTAGTCAAAACAGCTTTTTCTGTGTTGACTGGAAAATATTATTTTCAATAGTTATCCGACCGAAATAAAACAAGTTCATTGTGAGAGAACATAGCTCCTGTAGTGTAACTACCCTAGCCAGTGACAGGAAACTAAAAATGACATAACATGAATTGCCAGGATAGTCAGATGGCAGTGTGGGCTTTATTCTACATCTTCGGCTCTTCTGAGATACAGGAGCTTGGATGTGTGTTTTGGGACCATGGTGATAAGATTCTGTGCTCTGAGGCATCCTGTATCTCTCTTCCCATGGGGTGGGGGGTGTCTCAGCTGTTTCTAGTTTCAAAAATGAGGCAGTCATTGTACTTGCAAACTAAGGCACATATTCTCATTGAGAGCATGGGGATTTACACACATAATTACCATTAATGCTAATGGTGTTTATGTCTGTACGGCCCCACACATCAAGAGGAGAATATATTTCCACATCTTCATGCTGTGAAAATCCATTTAATATCATTCATTTCATAACTTACTTTTTAAGACAATGTCCATATTCTGCCCTGGCATACATGTGCCTGGTTAGAAGTAAATGTGGGAAATGTTGGAAAGGAGATGGGATAGCCAAACTTGTTCGTGGGGAAGATATATGGCCCAACTCAAATCCATTCATACTCTTTAAACACAGCGTTGTGCTCATCTTTGAAACTGCTGGCACACTTTTCACAGTGCTATAAATTTGTCAGCCTAATGGGACATTTTGTAGATGTTTTCCTTTTTAAGTGCTTTAACAGGAGTAGGTATTCCATTGATCCAAAAAAATCCAGCTCAGCATTTCATTTCTTAGAGATGAGACACATACGTTTAATGTCTTCTCAGAAATTAAGTGGTGGATGGTGCCTATGTCTTGTCAAGGAAAGAAACGGCTCCCCACTGAATTCTGCTCTTGCCTGGCCTCTGCTTTCATCCTGAGTAGGATGCAGACTGTGGTGGAAGGCATCACTAGCCATCAGGATCCGGAGTCTCCCATCTCTTTATTGATTGGATAGTTGTCTTTCTGTATCAGGCCCGAGAGCCTATTGAGAGGTGCCCTCACTCCTGTGCTGGCCAAGCAAATTCAGATCCAGGTCTTGATTGATCCTTCCCGGGACTTTGACCAATAAAGGAAAATAATGGATCTATCCCAGCTGCCCAATCTCTGCATCCCTTATCTTCGAACCAACCAAAAGCAGAGGGACTCTGTGTTTAAACCGTAGGAAGGTGACCGAAGCATGGAAATCCTTCTGAGAGGGCTCTGATGGGCTACTGCGCATGTACACAGCTCCTGTGGGGAAAGGGAAGAGCTTTATCCAGGTACCAGAAGCCACTGACAGCAGAAAAGTCACCTCTGAACCTACTAAAGATGCCAACAGGCTCTGCTGGGTGGCCTGGGGCAAGTCACTGGCCCTTGCTGGGATCTGTTTCCTCACTGATAAGATTGAGCAGAGTGAATACTATTTTGCCACCTTGAATTTTAATAAACAGTGTCATGCCATCTTTATATGAGATCATGGTGAATTATAATTAACAATCATAGGGAAACACTGGTTTCCAGGGGATTAGGCGGATGAGCAGGTGAGACTCTGGAGGCTTCCACGCCACAGCCTGGTGGCACACAGCAGGTACAGTTCCCTGTCCAAGTCTCACGCACATCCCCATGCCAGGAGGGGATGACTTTCCAATGAGTTTGGTCACTTGTGAATGAGTACCTTGACTGCTGAAGATGCAGTCAGTGACATTGACCTTAGATCCCAGGGGCAGAAGCATGGGCCCTTAGTGATGAAAATTGTCCCCTCCCTACCATCCTTCCCGGTGTGACCAGCATGGCGGCTACTGTGCTTTACCCTATCAACCACCAGTGGTCTCTGGGCTTTTTCCTGTGCATGTCACCATTCCCTCAATGACACTGGTCCCAGAAATCTTTCTAGATATGAAGGCACTGCCACACCAATTCCCCAATTTCCGTAATGTTTTGGGTGCTCTAGAGCCACACACATCGTCTGTCCGTGGTTACTTCAACTCCACATGCACTATAGACTTTTAAAAATTACTCCATTTAATCATGTGGTTTGTCTTATTCCCCTTTCTAGAAGAGGGCTCTTCGAGCATCCGAGCATCTGAGCATCCGGGCAGTGCTTTTGGCCTCCTGTGGCATACCAGCATTAGCAAGGATCTGAGGACAGAGTTCAATGAAACCCTCCTCATGACTTGTTGGTCTTGAATAGTTAACATTTGTCCCCCACCACCCCATTTAACAATTTCAAAGGACTTTCATGTGCGTATTCTCAGTGCTGTCCACAACATTTGGGAGAGGTGAGCATAAAGACTGATGGTATTTCTGTCTCAGGACAAATCTAAACAGATTGCACAAGTTGTTGGCGGCCCACAGTTAAAGCATTGCGCGTCTCCTCCAGGCGCCTCTTCCCGCAGCTACAGACCTCTCGCTCCCCTGTCCTCCTTCGTGTGCTTTCCCGCCGCCATAAGCCAAGGCACCGAGTTAGGGGTAAACCTTTTGCGATGTGTTCCCTGTTTCTGACGTGCATCTAGCATCATGAGTAAAAGAAAATGATGCTGTGGTGGCCCAGAGGTGCCGGATGAGGTGTTCAACCCACGCCAGTGCCTTGCTTGTTGAATGCGTGCCTCCTTCAGGGACACAAGGTCAGCACCCCCGCTGTGGGAAGCTTCCGATCCCACCCTCCTGTGCTTTTTTTGAACTTACCCTGTTGAAAAATACCAAGGTCAGAACGTGATTGAAATAGCTTCTTCCTCTTTGGAGTCACTGTGCTTCTATGATATTGTTTTCCACTGAAGAAGTTCTCTTAAAAATGAGGTTGAGATCCCTAAAGAAATTGCTTCAATCAGCAGCAGGGCTTAATGACTGTTAATGGGAAGTGGAGATAGGATAGTAAGTGTTACTTTGATTAATAAGAGAACTGCAGAGAATTTAAATTGTGCCACTGATGGATTATTTTCTTCAAGCTTGATAAGCACTTCTCATTTGTTCTTAAATTTGGTCAATACTGTTAAAGGCAGCAAAATGAAGTATAATTAATTCTATTACTGCCGCTCAGACCAAGTGTTACTAAGAAACAGATTATGATGCAGATGACAGTGGAAGTCACAGTGTTGACAGTTGGAGGCTTTGAATACCTGTCACTGCTTGTTAGCTTGAGGGAAGGGGGAGAATATTTCTCTATCCTGATTTTAAAAATACCTAAACCTGGTTTTTCACCCGTGCATGTTCTACTGACCATAATGCAGGGACGATTGATAAGATAATCAGCTGATATTAAAATTATCCTTCCTTGAAAGTAAATAAAAGACAGAGATTTTGAATTAATCACTAAGAAAATGGAATATCGATTTGATGTTGAATGGCTGTTGAAAGAAATCTTTACATATTTCCTCTTTTGGAAGATCTTACCCCTTCTAAATCCTGCTCTTTACTTTTGCTATTCATCTTACTCAGAACAATTGATAAGCAGGTGGCATTTAGAGCAAAGATAACTTATCTTAGTAGATAATTTTGTTTAGTTCAATACCAGTGCCTAAAACATTAGACCCACCCCTTTCCTTGTTTTCTGTAAACAGCAAGATGTATCCATATTTTCTGAATAGCTTCTACCCCCTCTTGACCTTTTTTTAACTCTATCCCTATCTATTTACTTAAGTGTTACAAATCACTTCATAAGTCCTGCTAAGCGTCATGCCTGAACGCCGGCTGATATATACAAGGTCTTCCCAGATGGCTTTCAGCTTCTTAATTCAGTGACTTTCAACCTTGCAGCTCATACTTCTGGGTACCTCTAGTCAATTCAAAGGATGCTTCTGAGTCTGAAAATCAAAATAAATTAATTCCACCTCATATTTTTAAATAAAAATATACAATTCGTCAATCCTGCTTCACAGGCTCCACCAAATCCCAGCAGGATCTTGCAGTAGACATTCTGAACATTTTGTTCACTATTTCCAAGTGCATGTTCTTCCAAAGTGCACAAAGTCACTGGGTGAATAATTTTTAATTGATATAAAATCTAAGTGTAGTGAGTTAATAGTGCAGTTATCAAGTTTCTCTGAAGTTCTAATTCTGTTATTAAAAATGTAAACCTTATCTATTATGAATTGAGGACTAATCCTCCTGCCCAGATGTCCCATAAACATAATTTCCGAAGATGGGACAATTATAGAAAGAACATTTCAGCTCACATTATGAAAGCCTAGACACTGCAAAAATCTTTTGTCTGCAGAATTTCTGTTTAGGTACAGAATCCAGGGTGTGAGAAAGGGCGCTGGCCAGCAGCTTAAGGTTTGGGGTCTGTCAGCATCTGCATGGTGCAGATCAACCTTTGGAGCAGGCTTTTGATTCCTCAAGAATAAGCCTTCTTCTATGCAGTGTAGAAGGCTGGCTTCACTGTTCACCTGAGTACTTTCGCCTTCGGAAACACTGCTTTTCCAAGGGGAGTAAAGTTCAAGCATAAGATGATCAGATAAACCTCTTCCAGCTGTTTGTGCAACGTGATGTAGTAGTGTGTACCGATAGTAGAAATAGCCCTGTGTTTCAAAACCATGCTGTCCTGGTACAGACACATTTGTTCCACTAATGGAAAGTGCCCTCTGCCATGTGGGGATATGGCTGTGTTCCATGCAGATCCAGAGTCCACCCTGACTCTGCCCTCAAGGAGCTTCCACGCTGGGGAGGCCGGCAATAGCAAGCGGGCAAACCAGCACGCAAGGAAGATGTTCTTTCAGGTAGGTGTGCCGAAGAGGCACGAGCCAGGATGTGTGGTAAAATGTGGCCAGAGAAGGGCAAGAGGACAAAGAGAGTGACAGAACGGACCATCAGAGGTGGGGTAAGGGACAGACAGGCGGGGCAGCAGCCTGCCATCCCCCCCCCCAGTTACACAGACGGAATCATGGTGGCGTCTGCCTGACTCATCACCTTGCCTGGGTGTTCTTTCCTGGACTATATCCAGGAAAGCTGATCTCATTAACTTGAGAGAGGTCAAGCAAGGGAAGGATTATCACTGTGACTTTATGCACTCATTCCCAGAGCTAGCAACTTGGTTCACCTTGACTTCGATTTTCTATATTGCTGCAAAATAATTCAGATTGTGAAACTTCAAGTTAGTTTATCCCCATTCATACTGTAGCCCAATGTTTGCCTGTAGAGTTTGGTACGACTTACGACTTTAGAATTACTGTATAATGCTCAGAGGTGTGAAACACCATTTTGACTAATGCTTTTCTTCAGTTAATATAGATAAATATTGATGGCGGGCGGCAGTAAAACAAGTCATTAAATTCTTCAGTGCAAGTGTGTCCCACACATTGCTGGAAGCGACAGAAATCACACTGGGCTCCAAGAACCACCTCATGTGATTAGAGAGCGCTTCTGTTTCCAGCTTCCTTGTTCCAAATTAGAGTCTGAGGGGGCCTGGGTGAGGCGCAGGAACCACTGTCTGAGGCAGAACGGGTGTTAGTGTGCCCGGACGGTTCATCCATCTACCAAGCTTTCCTCCACCATCTTAATGAACCCCTGGGTGAACCAGAAACCTTTGAAAAATAGCAATCAGCTGCAAGTGGGAGGGCTAGCGCTCTGAAGACAAAGACACTTTACATCTACACTAGTAACCCTATAAAAGCAGCTAAAGATCTGAAGGGACTATAAACCCCCTCCTCTGTTGCTGTTTCACTTATGTCACTTCAGCATCTGTCGTGGTGATGCAGAACTTGACTTGGGTCACAAATAGATCTGGGGGGGGGGGGTCTTATGGGGCCAGATAAAGTGTTTGTGTTACCTGTGTCTAAGGATGAAAAATGAAAATACCTGGTCCTTGTTTGATAATGCCACCCTCAAGGATTCCAGTCTGGGATGGATTTGGAATCCACGGGGTGGGGTGTATTTTCTTCAAGGTGTTTTTAATGGGCTTTGGGTTGTCAAAGACACTGCTCTGATAATGAGGCCACAAGCCCCATATGAAGAAAAGGCTTTGTAATGAAGGAGGAGCACAATTTGTTACAGTTATGTGGTTACTTGGCTATAATATCTTTTTGAGGTTTATTAAATCATATAAAATTTCAATTTACACTGTAATATTCTATAAAAGATGGAGCACACAGAAGTAATAAGTATGACAACATTTCTTTCATTTATGAATCGTATTGTTGATTGCGTTAACGCTGCCACATCCCGAAGCAGGATTATTTATGTCGGGACAGTAATTTTCTATCTCCAATTTAATTTTGTAAAAGTTAATTACAAATTAGAATACAATGAATGTAGTTATGGAAGGCAGTGAATGCTGAGAAAGGATGTTATTGGGGGAAAATATTTACACAGGCTGCTCCTGTGGAGACTGTCAGTATGGATACCCCATGGCACCCTGCAGCACCCTTTGTGTGGAGTAAAGAAGGCCTGGGCTTTCTCTCATGAGGAACAGAGTCTCAGTATTCCTTCTAGGTCTTACACAGACATCCAGCAAGTTCGTGACGGAATAAGGACACGAACTCAAGATCACCAGCACTTGGTCAGTCAGTGTTCACTTTAACAGAGGTGTATTTACTTCTGCCTCAAAATCTGGGGAGAAGTTGAGAAGATAGGGAAGACTTCTCCAAATTTCCCCCACAATAGACTGACTAGATAGAAATGTAAAACTCAGGTCTCCCCCCAGTGGGGCCCCTTTCTGTTGAGTTTTTGTTCTGTCTTGCAGCACTGCCCTTGGTATCAGCAGCATTTCTTAGACCTCCTGCCCAAGCCAGCTGGTAGTAAAGCTAGTTTCAACTCTGCTGGCTCCACTCCAGGCAACCCTGATTCTTCAGAGAGAAAACACTACTGGAATTGGGAGCCGAGGTGCAAGGAGAGGTGATGAGAACCCCCGGGCCAGTGGACGTGAAGTCCAGCCCTTCCTTCCCTCTCCCTGTTGTTTCCTAACACATGGCTGTCTCCTGTCCCCTGGGACTGGCTCAGGACATTTGTGGTCTTGTTGAATAGGCGGGGAATCTCGATGACACCCACTTCCTTCTGTGCTCACGCCACCCTCTCCGCCCAGGGATCTCTCCCTCCCCATCCTCACCACTACACTTGACCCATTTGGGGCCCTTTGAAATATCATGATTGACTTGCTAGGTGAAAGACTTTTATATTTCGTTTTTAATAGAGCAAAAGTGACTCTAAATTTGTTAATATTCTTTAGGTTACATAGGACAAATTACAGATAAGTGAATCAGTAATGAAATTTGTAATGAGAATTCCTCAAGTATGAAATGTTGGCGCAAGGAAAGTTAATTGCGGGATTTTACAGCCATTATAGTTTATATCATAAATGCAAAAATGACTAGGGCCATTTAATTACAGTAGGAACACACTAAATTTTTATGGAGTGCCATTTTGTTAAAGAGGTACTCGGAGCATTAAGAGCAAATACCATCCTAACAGTGGGACCAGGTAGCCTTCCCAACATCAAATAAATATGCTATTGCTACAAAATTGTTCCTCAGATACTGTAATTGACATGATGACTAATGAGATGGGTTTATGCTCACAGCTTCACATACTCAATTTACAGTGTCTGAAAGTTATTTTTTTTCTGCCATCCATAGACGTGGAAGGAACTAGAAAAATCCCTCTTGGAAAACACTATCTCTGCCGCTTCTCTAATTAACCTTCAAAAATGCATTTTGAAATATAGAAGTTGGTGCCTGGCAAAGAAATTGGATTGTCTCAGAAAAAAAAGGCCCAAGTGCTAATTTGTTCCTTATTAAATATCTGACATGTCAAAATTACAGGCAGTTAATGTTTTAGAGCCTGTCTATAGGGCTGGGCACAGCTTTCTTACTGTGACCAGGGCTCAGTGGGATAGTTCTGGGTACCAGTGACCCCTGAAGCCAGTGCTGTCCTCACTGATCCCCTGGCTCAAGATGCCTTTCTCCCTCCTCCACTCCCCACCCAGACCGGGCTGTGTGGTCATCAGAACTCCCAGTCTCTGATGGAAAGAGGGTGCCTGTTGAGGTGGAAGTGGCATCTTGGGCACCCCCTCATTGTGGGTTCCTAGCTGTGCCCCTCCTCACTTTCTCACTCCAGGCCTCAGAAGCTTCTTGAATGGGGATGAATATCCAAGGAGGGAGGGAAAGAGCTATATGTTCACTCTGGGATCCTAAAATATTTTACATTACTATGAAAACAAAATATTATACCCCTTCCATTACCCAGGTAAGAACTCTTTAAGGTATGGTCCTTTTCTTACCAAGGCCAAGTGAAAGACAAATGAGACATATGTAGTTTCCTATGTTTAGCCAATGGAGCTGGAAATCAAGAACTGCTGATGTGGAAAACCTGCATCCAAGACCCTGAGGTGCCATGTAGTAACCATGAATCGTTCAGCCCCCGTGTCTCCATCTGAAAAGCAGGAAAATATTAATAATACTTGTTGTGAGAATTTGACAATTTAATAAAGAATTTGTAAATATAAAAGCAGGATATCACATATTTGTAGTAGTAGTATTCACAATGGCCAAGAGAAACAACCCTGCTGTCCATTCACAGATGAGTGACTAAACAAAACATCATATATATATGTGTGTATGTTAGTCAGCATTCCATTACTATAACACATACCTGAGACAATCAACTTAAAAAGAGAAAAAGGTTATTTTGATTCATGATTTTAATGATTCTGGACAATGATCGATTGGCTTAGTGCTTTAGGCTTGTAGCAAGGCAACACATTATGTTGGAACTGTATAATGAAGGAAAGTCTTCATCATATGGCCAGAAAGTGAAAAAAAAGAAAGAAAGCCAAAGGGGCTGGGATCCTCCTACGCCCTTTCCAGGACATGCTTGCCATGGCCTGAAGACATTCCACTACTTCCCGAAAGAGCCATTCTGGAGAATAAGACTTTAATACATGAGGAACATATCTGATGCAATTATGCCAATATAATGGAATGCTATTCAATCTTAAAAAGAGGAAACTTGTGGGGTAATATCTAAGATGGCGCCTGCCTGAAGTCCTGGGGTGGCCACCTCTGGTGTTTATCAAGAAAGATGATTGGGCCAAGCCGTTTCCGCCCTCTTGGACCACATGTGATCCCAATACTGCTGCTGCGAGCGCCTGGCACCTGCCTGCATGGACATCTCACTGATTGGCTTAACGCCGCTTACATAGACACCACATCAGATTGCCTGCTCTCCCCTCCTTGCCACGTTTTTCCTCTGCCCTATATAAGCTTCTGCACTTCCTGAATAAGGTGAGTTCCTGCTTCGACAGACTCCTGGCTGGGTCTGGTACTCTTGGGATGAGGGGGCCCAGCCGCATGCTCACCTTTCCTCTCCCCTGGCCCTTGTGTGGTGGTTAGACCCCCACAGAAACTCTAATATACATCAATCTTGACAACATTATGCTAAGTCAAAGATGTCAGTTACAAAAAAAATTCATAGGAACAAAAAGTAGTGTGGTGATTTCCAGAGGCTGGGGGGAGAGAGGAATGAGCAGTAACTGCTTAGTAGGTTTAGGGTTTTAGTTTTGTATGATGAGATTTCTGGAGGTTGCCGTGTTGGAGGCTGCACCGGGTGCTGCTGACTATATGCTTAAAGTGGCTAACATGGTAAGCTTTATGCTATGAATATTCTACCACTTTAAAATATTTTAAAAATGTACAGAATGCCAAAGGCTCCTAACCTCCTAATTAATCTCCAGTGCCCACTGACTCCTAAAACTGCATACAAAATTACTTGAGACATATCTTCTCCTTGATAATGTCTACACGACAAACTGTCCAGACAACACTTTACCCTTTTATAACAGAATATTTTAACTGTGTCTTGTGTCATGATCTAGACCACATTTCACCCTGATTTTGATTGTGGAAACAATGCAGAAAGAATCTGTAGTAACAGGGAACCTATGGATTCTGGATTGGAATGCAGGATAAGAGAGAAGTGGAAGTCAAGTATTTGCCACCATCCAAGGTGACTAAGGTGGCAGTACCAGCAATTGAAAATACATACGTGTATTGTATGTGGAACTAGTGACAGTAACATTCACAGTGTTCAGACTATTGGGGTCAATCTTCTCTGTTGCAGCATGGATGGGAAACAAAGCTTCCTAATATCTTTCTTTTGTTGAGAAATTTATACAAGACACTGCATGCAAAATTCTATGTGCACCTGATCTGTGGGCCAGCAAGCCACTGGGCACCTCTTAGCTGCATCCTTGGCCATGAGACTGCCCAGGTGGCCATGCTTCAGCTGTTACCCTTCGGATGAGGGACTGACCAAAGACTCGGGAAGTCACTTTATCAGATCAAGGGTTTGCTGCACAGGTGGCGTGTGACGTGGGTGTACGTGTGTGTGTGCGGTTTGTTTGTACACTTCCAGAGTGTATGTGTGCATGGTGTGTGTCTGAAAATGGGGTGTATGTATATGTGTATGTGCATGGTGTGTATGCATGTGTGTGGTGTGTATAGTATGTATATGTGTGATGTGTGTAGTGTGTAGGTGGGACATGTGCATATGTCAGCCAACCCAAGAGGGCAGAGATAATAGTCACACCAGCAGTGTGATTTCAGAAGAAGCGACCATAGAGTACCTTTCCCACCACATGTCATGGTCCCACCAACTCTTTCATTAATTCACCTGAATCAGGCAGTGATCCCATTCTTTAGGAAATCTCCTAATCAATCTCCAGTGCCATACAGTAGTCTGTGAACAAAATGCCACAGACCAGGGGGCTTAATCAGCAGAGAGGTGTTTCCTCATGAGTCTATTAGTTCATACTTGTAAGTTCCCCCTACCCCACAGCACCTGCCAGGGGCTCTTCTCTGCAGCACTGATGGGGGGGGCACCTCTTTCGCCTATATTTACCCATTGGAATTCCACCAGGTAATTGGAAAGAAAGCTTTCCCCTCATCATCACCTGTGTGTTCTGTATTTGTCTACTTATTTAACAACATGGGTATTTATTTTATTTATGGATGTTCATTCTATCCTAGGTTAATATCTAGTGCTATACTTCAGTAGTTGCTGCAGTTGTTTCAGCTTTTGGCTTCTTCGGGCTGATTTGTAGGCTCTATTTTTCATCTTATTTTCCGCCACCACAAGATGTTCTAGGATCGTCAAACGTTTGTCATACCCAGGCTTTGGGATGGACCATGTCTCCAACTGTCCCGGTTCTATTTTTTCCATTTTATTAATAGTATATATGCAATACATGATGTTTACAATGAACTTGAGTATTTTCTGCATATATATGTCACATCCCAGGTCTATTTACTGGAGAAACCAAGATCTGTACTCATTGTTCTTAGGGTGATAATGCTTTAGGCCCTCAAAGTAGAGAGGGTTAGCAAAACAAAAGCAGGAGGCATCACCATACTGGATATCAGATTATTTTACAAAGCAACAGTGATTTTTTTTTAAGCATACATATTGATTCAACAACAGACAGGTGGATCATTGGAATAGAACTGTGGATGCAAAGTAACCTCAAGTACCTTAGACATCTGGTCTTTGACGAAACGTACACTGGAGTAAAGATAGCCTCTTTAACAAATGGTGCTGAGGAAACTGGCCATGTGCAAAAGAATGAAATTAGACCCATGTCCTTCACCAGGCACCAAAATCAAATCAAAATGGATCAAAGCCCTAGACATTAAAATAGAAATACTGAACTTGTTGGAAGCATAAATAGGGAAAACCCTTGAAGACACAGGCATAGGCAGTGTGTCTCAATGAAACACTCAAAGCACACGAGATAACACCAAGAATCAACAAATGGGGTTATGTCACATTAGGAAGCTTCTGCACAGCAAAGCAAACAATCAACAGAGAGAAAAGGGAACCAATGGAATAGGAAAAAGATTTTGCCAGCTACTTCTCAGGGATAGGGCTATTATCAAGAGTATATAAAGAACCAAAAACATTGGACCCTCCAAAATAAAAGACCCAGCCAAAAAATGGACAACTTAAGTAAATAGATAGCTCTCAGAAGACGAAGTCTGAAGTCTGAGAACATGTTCAGCATCTTTAGCCATCAGAGAAACACAAGTCAAAACAACACTGAGCCAGTAAGAATGGCTGGTATTAAGAATTCAAAAAACAACAAATGCTAGCGAGGTTGTAGGGAAAAAGGAGCCCTCCTACATTGCAGGTGGGAGTGTAAACTGGTACAACTATGACGAAAAGCAGTATGGAGATTTCTTAGACAACTAAAAATAGATATCCCATTTGACCCAGCTATATCTTTTGAGTATCTTCCCAAAAGAGTTAGTCATCATGTGAGAGTGATACACGCATACGCACGTTTATAGCAGCACAATTTATAGCAGCCAAATCATGGAAGAAGACAACATGTCCAACAACTGATCAATAGGTAAAGAAGATGTGGTGTCCTTACACAATGGAGTACTACTCTGCCATAAAGAAAGACAAACTCAAGACTTTTGTAAAAATGGAAGCACCTTGAGACCATTATCCTCAGCAAAATGAATCAGACATAGAAGGTTAAATATTGTATGATTTCTCTAATATGAAAAAAACAAAATCATAATCATCCTCTTGGCACCATGGTCCCAAGCCCTCCTTCCCACACAGCTGTTGCAGCAGCCTCTTCTTACCTGTCCCTGCAGTCGCAATGTCGAACTCTTGCCTGCGCTGCCATCTAAAGAAACTCGCCAAAGCACAGCTTGGGTCTCAGTTATGGCTGCTTCCTCCAGGACCCCCAGTACACTAAGGACAGGCTTCCTTCTGCAACCTCAGTCCAGCCGTCACCACTCTGCCTGCTCCCCGCTGACCTCTGCTCCCAACTGTGTGGCTCCACACTGGCCTCGGGCTGGGGTCTCCTCTCCCTTCCACTCTAGTCTCTGCCTGTAGGAACCTCGCTTCTTTTAAAAGCCAGTCTTCTTTGAAGCTGCTCATACAGGAAATTATTTTCTATTCCTTCATCTTAAAATTTTCAGTACTAGAGATTGAACCCAGGACTTTCACCCTGAGCTATACCTCCAGCCCTCAAAAAATTTGTTTTTAGAAAAAAAAAATTTAAATTTAGAGACATAATCTTGTTAAGTTGCGAAGTGGTCCAAGTTGGAGGTAAGTTGTAGCCCTGCCGAGTCCACCCTCCAGAGTGAGGATTACAGCCCCGTGAGCCACCTGCGGCTCACCCTTTGTGTCTGGGGGGAAGCTGATGAGGCACCGCATTCTGCCATAAGTGACAGTGACTGCTGTACACTTGTCTCAATCTCATAATTGTCTACACAGTGGTCACTATAGCAAGGTGTCAGTTTCAGGTCCCTTGGGGGTAGGCAGGGTCATGGACTGTCATGGACCATGCATGCCCCTTCTGGGAGATCATGAGACGGGTGCAGTGAGCCACCATAGCATGTGCCTACTCCTGAGACCTTCAAGGTTTGAGGTGGAGGCTGTTTTGTCAGCCTGGGTACTTGAGAAGCAATGGTGAATGCGGGCTTCATGTGACTTGCAATGGACTGAGGTGTAAACAGGAAATATACTTCTAGCCAAGAGTGGTGGCATATGCCTGTCATGCCAGCACTGTGCAAGGTTGAGGCAGAAGGATCATGAGCTCAAGCCCATCCTGGGAAACTTAGTGAGACTCTATATCAAAACAAAAAACTGGCTGGGAATGTAGTTCTGTGTGAAAGCTCTGGGTCCAATTCCAACTACTGCAAGAAGTTAGTCAATAAGTAAGTAAATAAATAAACAAAAAATGAAATAAACTTTTGAAATTTTGAGTCCCTGAGGTTTTGAGGTTATTACCACAGCAGATCCTAAGCTCAGGGGTTAAGATTCATGCACACAGAAATCTTGCATTTTGACTTCAAGAGTCTACAACATGCAACACAGTGTCTATCTTGTGATGAAAATGCAGACATAACTGTGGAATTGAGTTTAATCAAGCCATGTCTAGTGCCAAGTGAGAAAAACAAGGAATATCAGTGAATAGGTGCTCTGCAGTCAGGCAACCAATCACTTCTCAGCTCCATGATTTGGACAAGTGATCCCTTCCAAGACTTCAGTTTCCCTATTCAGGGGGAGACTAATAATACAATCTCTATTATAGACTTCTCGTAAGGATGACATAATGTAATGTATACATACATTATAAACAGCCAATAAATGTTAGCTATGATTATTATTATTATTGTTATTACGGTCACTCTTCCTGTATTAAAGTGATATTTACTGCCACTTAACTGCAAAAAAAGAAATTTCCAGCATCAAGTAACTTTACAGTAATAGAGTCCAGATGAGCAGTCTAAGGAAACTCCATGGCACTGCAGCATCCCTCACCAAAGCTGTGGAGGAAACAAGCGGGAGAGAGGTTGCCTGGCTGCTGGCATCCCCCAGGCCCAGACTGCAGGCAGCTGGCACCAACCACTTCACAATCAGAAGACAGCAGCAGAATCCAGGAGGTGGCCAATAGCAGCCTTCCCGAACCCCCAGAGTAGATCAGAAAGTTCCATCTATTCTCAAGGACCCTAACTTTAAAGTCATGTGTGTTGCTACTAACGATGGAGTAAAAGTTAATGTCACCAGCTGGGAAGAATAATAAGCAAATGCATTAACTAGGGCTAATTAGTCTTCTATTTTTATGCCTGATCATTTCCTAAAACCAAAGTCATTACACTCAATTATGCCTTCAGTGAAAGATATATTTGAATTTCTATAAATGGGCTATGTTTTACATGTTATACATTCATTAGGACCCTAGATACATTTGTGTTTAGATGGCTACCTGTAATCTCCCTTAAGTCTTAGTCTAGCTATGATCATCCTTCTAATGAAAAAAAGGAAAATAAATTCCCTCCTTTGCGTTTATTCCACTAATATTTTTTAACTAGGATTTATAGTGGTCTCTGTCCCCAAGAACTTAGGGGAATGACTCAATGAGTAGCTCAAGAAAATTCTAACAGACATGTAGAAGCTTCTAGAGGTTGTACTTGGTCTTCTCGAATATTTTTGTGGGTGATTGGTTGAATACAAAGAAAAAATGGTTATTAACTTCTCAGAGATAGTACATGCAAATCTGGGAGATTTACTTCATGGATGACATGCCAGGATTTGGAACAACCTGCACATGCTAAATGCAATTGAAGCTGTGATGAGGAAACCAATAAATGTAAAAGTTCAGGTCTGTGTGTAGGTAGACAGCGTCACCTGTAGAAATGAAATCACACTGCTTCGTGTGCAAAAACTTGAAGATTTCAGCTAGTCGAGTGTTCACCTCATCAGACATGCAGTATTGGGCCACAAGGACTCTGTGTCGCATAGGAGTACTAGGTACCAACGGATGCTTTGACTGAGAGAAAAATGCAGCAGAATTAAGATGGTGAGTTGTCTATCAATGTATGAAATGAACAATAATTAGAAAAAGGAAAGTACGAAAAACAGCACAGATGTGTTTACAAATGTAAAGGACTATGTAGTTAAAAGTAAGCAGAGGTCTGTCTGTCTCAGGATGATGTCTACTTAGCATGATGTCTGTCTCCCAACTCATGTCTCCCAGCAGTGGTGCAGGGACCCAGCGGGAAGGAGCTTTGTGTGTGACCCTGGAAGTGCTCTCACCCAGGCCCAGGGATGCGGGGAAGAGAGAAGGCCGTCCACCTCGGCCTTGCCTTGTCACAGCTCTGTCCACTCATTGAATAGGCCAGGACCCTCTTATTTCTGTCACGGGGTTTTCTCCTTCCCCCTAAGAATACACCTAATTCTCTGATGGACGGCCACGGGAGAAGCAGGACATGCTTTACGTACACTTGCTCCACAGTCGCGTGGGGCATACAACATACATTTGCAAACACAAAGGTTAGCCACATACCACAGGCTTTGGCTCTCCTGCCAGTTCACATACTCAGCCTTCTCGTGTGGTGTGTAACAGGCACAAGACGCCACGGTGGGATCATGTGCTGCCCTTGTAGAAAATTGAGACGGATGTGGGACCATTCCATCGTTTTCTCCAAGCTGCCGGATCCCAGCCCACTGGACAACAAATTAGCTGAAATTCCAACAGAAGGAAGTTTATGTGGCTCCCCCTATGCTCTGTAGAATGGTGTGTTTCATGCTGTGACAATTCATTCCTGTGCTTGTGACAGGACCGCCAGCTGATTGCACTGTGCTCAATTAGGAGGAAATGCATATTTTAATCTGCCCCGTGGTGAGGTAACACTTTGCTCAGTGGCCTTGGCAAACTGGCCACTTAACCATTTAGGTGGCTGCAGGCTCCAGCTGGCAGTCTGCTGCCAACAGCCCCTTCAGTCTCATTTCATTGCCAACACTTCACAGGTGTCAGAGTACAAACAATCAAAGGCTACTCCATCATTCTCAAGGCCACCATACTGGACCCAGCCCCTCAGCTGTGGTGACCACCCAGGCTGCCAGCGACGCGTGGAGTGCTGTGGAAATGCCATCCTACAGTCCTGGCCTGGCCCGGCCTGGGGTGCAGAGAGCCCAGCGTGAGGGCTGCGCAGTCTTTCTTCCCAGGGACTGGCCTCTGTGGGTACTGGGAGGCTGTGCCAGCCGGCCAGCCACAAGCTCCAGCCTGGAGAGAGTGCCCATCCCAGGCTGCCTGTGTGGCTGGTTGTGCCTGCCACCAGCTCATCACCCTGGCAAAATTTCCCTTGTTTTGATTTAGTTTGATTTTTAAAGAGATAGATGACCCATTTTAAAGAGATAGAGAAAGGCTTATCTCTCCTTTGCCTCGGTCTTCCCCCTCACCTTAGACCCTGTGGTTCTTTCAGTCTCTGCACAGGGCTTTGGAGTGAAGAGGGAAGACCTGGTGTTGTAGCTGGCCTCATCTTGCTGGTGCTGGCAGGGCACCTGGCTTGGTGATGCCAAAGCTCAGGCCTGGAACTTGGGCTTGGTGCTTGCACTGACTGACTTAGGATATATTTGACCTGTCTTAAGCTGGATTCCTCATTTTCAGACAGAAAGAGTAACAGTCCCAGCCTCAGATGGAGTCTGACATGATTTGTATCAACACGCAAAAAGCCAGCCTGGAGCTGCCTGAGCTCCCAGAAATGTTGAGCAGATGCATCAGATCACTGAATTCACATGAAAATTCTCTTGCTTTCTTCAATTTATAAAGGCCCAGTGTGGGACCTGAATGGGCCTGGGATGATTGCAGGTAGAAGGCGGCTCGTATGCCAATAATCTCGTTTCTTGAAACTGGCAAGAGTGGAGCCCCTGCCTCTAATCCCAGCCCCAGGATGGCCCACAGATCAAGTTGCATCTTACCCAAATTCCTAATTTTCCCCTGCTTCCAGACCCTTACCAGAAATCAGGTGGTCAGACCTGCCATGCAAATTAGGCTATTTTCAGATCCCAAAATCCCTCCAATCAGTAAATGACCCTTGTCGTGTTATTCTGGCAGACCTCCCCCACTCCCACCCCCCAAACTGCTTATAAGCCTGGCCTTCACCTCCAATAAATGAGCTGTTACACTGATTCAGCCTCCTGGGTGTGATTCCGTTGTATTCACGCAGCTCAGGACCCTGTTCCCCCAGACTTCTCTGGTTCCTGATGGCTGGTCGTCAACGGTGGCAAGGGACCCTGAAGACCCAGACAGCCCAGGAAGGCTCTCAGAAGCCGAGCACATCACTGGGGCTCAGCTTAGGACTGGATAATCTGTCTCTTCTCTCCCAGATCTCAAAGCATCAGGACAAGAGGTGTGAAATCTGGACTTCAAGGAGGGTGGAATCCCTCAGGGTCAAAGCAGAGGGCCCCACTGGTGGGCATAATGTTCCCAGAGTGTTCTCAGAGCTAAGCATCTTACTCTTCTTATTTTGAAGGTAGGAGGAAGAAGTCTCAGGTTCTTAATTATCCCTTATTTAAAACAAAAGCAGTTCTCCTCAGTCAGCTTCCCCCAACTGCAGCTGGCAGCTTCTTACCAGCTCGAGCCACCAACAGAACCCAGGCCCAGATGTTCTGAGTTTCTCTTTACGGAGCTCAAGTCACTGAACCCTTTGTGTGAACTTCCCTGAAGACCGAGAGCAGACAGTGGGGTGGGGATAAGACAGTCCTAAGTTCTATACAAGATGATCCCATTTCCAATGTTTTTACAAAGCCTGCGAGTTGTTCCTTCAAGGCCCTTTCGCTAAACCACCGCTACTCGGGCACAGGAGGCAGCAACCCCAGTATCCCAGCTGCTCTCCTGAGAGGAGCTCCCAGGCACACAGCAGCCTTCCCTTCCTTTTCTCCCCTTTCCCACCCAATCTCCTTCCCATTCTAGCCAAGCAGTCTTAAGGGATTGAGGGTTCTACAGGAGCCCCGGGCCCCAAGGAGGAGGCCAAGGAGGGCAAACGCACGCCACCCAGCCAGCCTTGCCCCTGACGTGCAGGCCCCCAGGGGCTAGTATGCTGGCTAGCGGCCGAGGGGTTGGCCTTCCAGACCATCACTTCCATGCAGCACCTAGACTGAGTGCATCCATTCTTTCTTGCTGCAAAATTAATTTTTAAAGCTATAGCACCTTTCCTGTCAGATTGGAAATTATTCCCTACTCATCACACTCTCCCTATAGTGAATTCCTGTCCTGGAGTAGTACCGTCTCCCATGTTCCCACATGTGGCTACGGGGAGTTGGCCTGGGGCAGGATAAGTGCTACACTCTGACTGGGAGAGGCCTCTTGGTTCCTAGCCCCTGAGTGTCACAGCCCCAGGTGATGCCTTCTATGCAGTCCCCAGGCCACGTGAGAAAACACTGGGGCAAACTCAGCCACTAGGAAACCCCACCAGACCTACTCGGTGCCCTCCTGGTCTTCTTGACCGTTGTGCAATTCCTTTTCCTTATGATGTTGATATGAGGCATGTTCCATTAGAAACAAGAGGAACGTAGAGGAGGAGGACTGGCTTCTAGATGCTTCTCCCCTGCACTCTCACAGGGTTCTGCGCATGCTCCAGAGCTCAATTCAGTGCTCTGCTGCCGCCATCCTGAAATTCTGAGAAGTTTGTATTTTCATTTTTTCACTAAGCCCTATGTAGCCAGTCCTAGGAAACAAATATTTGTTGAGCACTTAGGATTATTTAGGCCAGTGGTTCCAGAACTTTGCTGCACATTAAAATCACCTGGGAAAACTTTAAAATCTTGCCATCTGGAAAACACAGCCAGAGCAACAAAACCAGAATGGTGGGTCTCAAGATCCTGTCTCAAAAATCAAAACCCATAAAGGGGCTGAGGATGTAGCTTGGTGTGAGGGCGCTGGGCTTGATCTCAGGACTGAGAAAGGGAAAAAGAGAAAGAAAAACACCCAGCTGGCATGAAGTCACTATTCACAGCAGCAACACCACAGAAGTCCCGTTCAGCCATGGGATGTCAGGATTTGAACCCAATCTAACCTGACTCAGAGCCCCAGGTCTTTCCACAGCCCATGTGACAATAGCCACCCTGCTCTGCTGTTAGTTACACTTGGCCATTCTTAAGTTCTGCTGGTTTCTGAATAAAATAGTAAGGTACCCACCCCCTCTTGACTCTTGGAAATTGGCTCCTAAGCATTTGTTTGGATCCTGGAAGGAGGAACACTTTCATACGTATTATCCACATGCACTGTGAGTTCTGTGTGAGCCATGTGGGCACGATTCCAGAAACTCCCCACAGCTAAGCCAACCGCACCACCTGGAGTTGCTTCTGCTCTGAGCAGGGACCATTTAGGAGCTTGCCCTGGTGAAGCCTGTCAACCTCTCAGGGAAAGGCACCTCCTACAGTGAAACTCATCTGGCCTCCACGGAATGCCCCACACATGCCCTTCACGGATGTTGCCCCCACGCTGCAGTTCCTCGGCAGGGCTCTCTGAGACCCTAAATCAGAGGACACAGCGAGCCAGCTACATTCCTGAGCAAGTGCCACCACACATACTCTTCCTTACTTTTTTTTTCATTTCAGCCTGTTCCCAACAACCTTTGCGCAGCTCTCGCAGAGGTTCTTTTCTTTCACCATTACCCGCTCCACCTCCTTTCCCTACTTGTGACCAGAGCCTTCCCTGCACCTGGGCCAGCCCTGCCCAGGCACTAAAGGTGAAGGCAGAGTCCCTCTGTTCCCTCTGTGCCTTACCCTTAGGCAGAGACTTGAAAGAGTTGCTCTCACTGCCTCCAATCTGCCCCTGGAAGGACATACCCAAGCGAGGATGAAGAGAATGTCCTGGGCAAATCTTCACAGGTGACATTTCCAGAGGACACCAGCAGCTCCATGAAACATCCTCCACAGCTCCTTCTCCTGCCTCCTATGTGGATGTACCCAAGAGCATGGCTTACTTAAACAGCTATGTGCCCTGATACCTGAGGGTGCCTCTCTAGTCTGATCTTCAAGGCTTCTCTTTTTTTCTTTCATCTCCAGCCTGGTATGTGGAGCAGTTGGATCACTTCAAACCTGTCTGTGCTTCATTCCCTCTTATGCCCATGATATTAAATGCCCATGGTGGGTCCCTGGTGTCACCCTAAGATCTATCAAGGGAAAAGAGAGACTCAGGACACAGGGAATTGAGGTGAAGGCCTGCAGAGAAGACATTGTTAAAAGCAGACGTCCTCAGTTTTAATTTGTGTGTTTGGGGAAAAAAGAATCTAAACTAAATGCTCAGAGATTATCTACTTCCTGTGGTGCTGGGCATTGATACTTGATGGAAAGCTGCAATGTATAACAAAGGAAAAATCTTTCTCAGAGAGCTAGTCTTTGGGGAGACATTGGGCACGATTGGGACCGTGAGCAGGATCCGCCTAGACCTAGGTGAGCACCTGCACAGGCTCTTCCCCACTCGTGTTGTCCAGCTTGGGTGGTTTGGTCCTGTTGGCCAATTTAAAGAAAATGAGCTGTCTCTCCACTAACACCCCACTGAGCCAGGACAGGACTCTGAGATACTTGGGATGCTTCTGTTGACCTGTGTGAGACCTAAACCTGTGACTGGATGTCAGAGTCCAAGGCATACAGGTGAGAACTCCTCTTGGCAGGAGATGGGGCAGCCAGGCTGGAGACCACGCAGACCCATTAGTGCATGGTTGTGGGGTCCTCAGTGACCCCTCACCACTTCTCCCGCTTCCTTTCATCTGCTTAACTCGATGCTGAGGAGGAAGACCCAACCTGCTTGTGTGGAGGAGCCTCCAGTTCAGCTTTGGTGTGAACCAGCAATTCGGAGATTCTGTCGTCTGGAGTCATGAGACAAGCTCCCTTAGTACTTTTGGTGAATTTGTTAAGAAATGATGCTTGCAAATCCTGGAAGTAGCATCATTGTGGAAGTCTGAACAGTCTCCCTGTGTTGTGGGGTACTTCGCCTGCTCCAGCCGGGATACGTGCTGGCTCATGACCAGCATGACTTGTGGTGTGGGGAAGGAGGGGGTGAAGGCAGCTGTTCTGCCTCTTGTCCTCTGCTGCAAAGATGTTCACGGAACAAAGTGAGTTATTCCTATTCAAGATGCTCATGGAGCAAAGATATCTGTGTTCTGCATGATGGAGGCCTGAAGGTAAATATGGGGGTCTAGACAGATTTTTAAAATACCATTTTTAAAGACCACACTGTCACTTTTTTCCTACTGAGCTCTAGGGAGCCATGTTTTCACAGAGAGCTAGCTGCCTCGGTGTTAAATCCACATTGGCTACTTCTCAGGTAGACATGACAACTACTCAGATGTCTTTGACTGTCCAAATGACAGTGTAAGCAATCAACCAATCTCTCATCATGCAGGCTGAAGCCGAACATGGAAGGTTTCCTGTCATCTTTGACTGGTTAGTACATGCAGGTTTTACACTTTGCACTAAGAAAAATGAAGAGTTTATAAGTGTGCCTTCTTTTAGGTAGGTATATCTGCTGGCCTCTGACAAAGCTGAAGGAGAAAAAGAGCAATAATTTGGTGTATGGAATTCCCCTTGGAATTTTGCAAGCTTCTTACAATTTGTTACCATGTCTTTGTGACAATGCGGGTTATATATCTTCGTGCTTCATCACAGATTAACTGTAATATGCTCAGTTTTGGTGCCTGTGGGAAATTCCACAGGGCCATGACTGATGGAACGCGGGACACAGTGAGTTTCCACTCAAAGGTGTTGGACACATCTGCTAACCAAGATCCTCTGAGAAGGGTGTGGGCTGAGGATTCAGACGTATTACTCCCTCAGGTAGCTTTAATAGTTGGAATTAGCCATTTCACATTCCTCTCAGATGCAGTGGTATCTTACTAGGAATGCAGTAAATAGAACTTAATGAAAAGGAATCCAACAGCCTCCAATCTAAGGAACGTCATTTCAGGAAAATAGCAGCAACTTACAATTTACTGCCCCTAAATTGGAAAATCAGTTTAGAACATCATAAACTTTTAATTGCATGTGGCACATAAGCAGGTTTCAGGCAGGAGGGAAGGAGAGCTCACATTCACTGCATACCTTCTCTTCTGTGCCAAGTATTGTCTTACTATTTCCTTTCATCCTCAGAGGGGCCAGATGAGATTGGAGTGATTTTTTCCCTTGCATTATAATTGAGAAAGTCAGGGCTCAGCGGGGAAAAGGATCTTGCTCCAGGTCGCTGGGCAGAAAGCTGCAGGGTTCATATTTGAAATCGTATCCATTGGCTTCCAAATCTGCCATCTTTGGATCCATCCTCAAACATAGACATGGGAACATTTTTTTCTTCCACAAATCGACTGCAATGACTGCTACCTAGACAGTTCCAGAAAACAGTGCCTGATGTTGCTTCTTCACGCTTCAAATCCACTCAGGGCACATGGAACTTTGTGCTCACTGGTGGGAGAGGGGAGAGAGAGAAGGAGGAAAGAGCAGTTGGGATGAGCCAGCTGACTTCTTTGTAGACTGCATTCAGAAAGATGCCGTCGTTATCAGCTCTTCAAAGGCATATTTGGAAAATAGGTTTCCATGAGCAAAATTTTTCTTTTTCCATTTCAATGTGCAAACACTTTCTTCCTCCAAGCCCCCAAATCTCTACCTTCTTTCTAAATTTAGCTCCGCTAGTCCACCCCCACCCTGCTGTATTAGATGTTTGCTATTCCTTGTTCTCTCAAAAGCCTTGGCTGAGCAGGTGTTTCTCTTTGGGATGGTGTTCCCCTCTGTATCCAGCTATTCCTCTCTCCAGGCAGCTTTTGAGCACCAGTGTCATCTACGACCAGTCAGAGCAGAGCAAGTTCAAAATGCTGGATGCTCATGGTAAGAAGGTCCTAAAAAGCACACAGTCTATCAAATTGCAAGACTCATATCTTTCTTCGTTGTGCCCCACAACTGTGTTTAAACCTTTTGGTGCCCTGGCCCAGCAGGACTGGCTTTTGAGTTCCCAGAGTACCCCACGGAGCCCAGCCCAGAGCTCTGAGAACAGTAGACATTAACTTAATTACATGATTTAGCAGGTGCAAAAATGTTCCCTTTGAAGTCCACTACCCATGTTTTGTGAAATTCGGAGTTGTTGGCATTACCAGGAAATGTAATCAACACGGCTGGCCAATCAGGTTAAGCAAATAAGAGCAGATTATTTGGAGTTTCACACTGACTCTGTTGTTCATTTTGTCCTTAGAGACAAAGAAGGAAAAGACAAAGAAATGCAGGACACTCTCACCGAGGTATTTTTTGTCACCATGAGATTCTCTGTGAGAGGAGCAAGAAGGAGAATGGTCACTGACGCCAGGCCTTCCTCCCTCCGTTGGGCACTCCATGGCCAACTAGTGCATCTCTGGGAGGGGATGGAAATGACTGCCAATCTGAGGTTTCCCAGCAAAGTCCTGAGGCGAGGCACCATGGGTACCTCACAGTGCGCACAGCCTCTGAATTGCCTGTGCTGGCCAACCCCAGTGACACCTTCTTGTGCGTGTTAAATCACATCCCACAGCTACTTGGATTCAAGAGAAAACGACTAGAGCGGAAGAAGTGACCATACTTCTTCCTTCTCATCCTCTTCTACCTTTCAGTTATTTTATAGCGGTTTCTTCCATTCTAAAGGCCTCTTCACACCTGTCCACTTCTTAGGTTTCTCTATCAGTTAACACGTGTGGGACTTCCTAGGGGAAAGTTCCCAGCATATGGGCCTCCACTGTCTCCAGGCAAAGGAGTGAGTGGGTTTGTGCACGGGCTGTCTGAGTGACAGACAGTGTGCAGGTAGCATTCTGTGCCAGGCTAACCGTGTGCTTTTCATCCAGAGATGGCACAGTATGGCCAAGGAGCCAGGAAACGGACCCTCGTCTTGTGAGGCTCTGTGCATCCAGCTGGTTATAGAAATTCACGTGGCTCAGATGGTGCCACAGCCCTGGCAGGAGCAGCAGGGGGTCAGGGAGGAGAAGACACGTTTTTAAAGAAGGGAGTGCCAAGCCACGGTGGAGGCCCTGCCTGGAAGTCAGTCGAGTGTGGCCTGGGAGGGACCTCTGGACTTCAACGTGTTCTCGTTTGAGTTTCTGGAAATTTCTGTAAGAACCGCTTTGGAAAACCCAGTTTTTGCACAATGCCCCCTTTTTCATATCTAATAGCTACCGGTGGCTCTGCTCCTTGGCATTTACGGTAGGCTGAGTAGGATACCAGCTCTCACAACAGTGCACCTTCGGAGCACCACCCTGACATTCCAGTGCAGAGACCAGGTCTGTGACTCGCTATAGGACTTGTGACTAGGAAGTAGGTGAGTTGGGACTGGAGCCTGGGCCTCCCTTACTCCTCAGCCTGGAAGCCCATGCTTCTGCTAGATATACAAAGCAGGAAAGCCCTCGGGCTCTGGTTTTAATCTACGCTTTGTCTCAAACAGAGCAAAACATTTGGCTTCCGGCTTCCTGCCTTAGCCTAGAAAGGTGCCCCTGGTTGCCGCTAGATGTACCAGGGTCCTTGCTAAGACTGACCCGCGCCTTGATGAGATTGCCTTCTATTGCAAAAAAGCTGACTCAAGGTCTTGGACTCATTTTCACATGCTGCCCAGGCTTGCTAGCAGGAGCGTATGCTGGGACACCTGGCCTGTGTCTCATATGACCTAGTGCCACCGAAGCACGGAGCTCCTTGAGCTGGTCCTCTGGGCAAGCCCTGCCTCCCGCAGGGACACGCTGACACAGATGTCATAAATTCAGCTATTGTGCCTGTGTGCACCTTGGTTGGAGCTAGTTTTATGAGATATCATGGTGCTGTGCTGTGCACCTGGGTAGCAGAGAGCAGAAGAACAGAATGTTTGCTGTGGAGAGAAAGAGAGAGAGAAAAAAGATCCTGGAAGGAATTCAAGCCCAATCTCCTTTTGTTTGTAAGAACCTGCAATAACTTTCTGGAAGATAATTGAAAGAAATTCGTGAGCTTTTTACTCTACGTCCACATCCTTTAATCTTTTAGCTATAATTTCATGTGTCCAGCAAAGCCACGGGCTTTATTTTGTTCCCACAAGACAAGATTTTCACAGAATCCTTTAGCTTCCTCTCTTTCTCTGCTGTTAACCTTTTAATGAAAGGCAAGATCTTTATGCAGCCCAACCTCTAAGTAGGGCAGCTGCTCAGAATTTTCCGGAAAGTGTGGCTGTTCTCCTGTGTAAGTCAGAAATCCCAGGCTCTGCATGTTTAACCCTTTCCACACCATGCAAATGCCCAGGTTCTAAAGAGCAGCACATGTCATACAGATCCACCACGAAGTTGGCTCCTGGCCTGCAAGGCCAGCCTCAGGGGTGCTTCACCAGGAGCAGAACCACTCACAGCCTCTGTAGTGGTCGTAGTCATGTCCCCGCTGCATTCTGGGGCTCCCCTGGCACACTAACTCAGAGCTAGGGCCGTGTCATCTTGGGTGGTTGGCCTCTGCCTCTACTTTTTCACCTGATTCACATGGAATATTCAGCCCAATGTCTCAGAGGAGAAAGTGGAGCAGGAGAATCTGATATACACAAATACTGACCTGTCCGCAGAGCCTGCCAGCTGCCTGCGTTCGCCTCCAAGGACAGACCACCTCCTGGAATCCTGCTTATGCCTTTTGTATCTCTGACAACGAGAACATTCTGAACAGATCCTCTGAACCCCAGGCCTGAGCCCAGCCCTTTCTCTTGCTCAGGAATCAGCAGAGTCATTTCCATAGCTGTTCTGACCGCCCTTCGGTCTGCCTAGCTCATCAGCCCACGTTGGCCAGAGCAGTGTGCTGAGGGGAAACCTGGCAGCTAGGCAAGGGCCAGCTATGGGGTCCCTGAGGCTGAACCCAGGTAAGGAAAGCTTGGCCCTCTGGACTCACTGGTTTTTAGGAGGAAAAAAAACCTCTCTCCCTAGACCTTGTGCATGTGTGTGCCTTGCCTTCTGTGAGCTGTCCAGTTCCAAAGCAAGCCATAAAGCATCTGAAAAAGCCATATCTGGCTCGAAACTTCTTTCTTTACATTCACCTCTGCAGTTCTTCCTTAGCCAAGTGTATATTTAGTGTTCCCATACAGTTCCAAGAGGGTGACAAACTGTCCCTGTTTGCTTGGGACTCCCCTTGCAAAACCTCCCAGTGCTGGGAAAACCAGGGTTATCCCCTCTGAGGAGAGAGTAAGAATCCCCTGGATGTTCTGCTTCGGTGACCCAGGGCTTATGTGTACGAGCAGTCCCGCGGGGTGGAACGTGCAGGAGCAGGCAAGGCACGCACCATGGAACTAGAGAGGCTTGGGATACTGTCAACTTGCTGCTTGACCTTAGGTCAATCAATTACATTCCTGTGTTTCAATTCTCTTTTCCACCTGTGCAGTGGGAATAAGACCTATTTGCCCAATGCCTAGGATGCCGTGAGAATTAAATTACATAGTAGTTGCAGAATAATTTGGCTTTATTGAAGTTGGACCCCACCTGAATCTGAGGGGAATGACTGCAATTCTTAATAGCTTCCATCTTCTGGCCAAGCTGCCTTGGGACAGGAACAAGATTTACATCCCAGTTTGTAGCCTAAGGTGGCACAAAGACACGGCTGGGAGGCCAAAGAGAGGCTGAAATCAGAATGTATCACTACAGCACGGAAATGCTGCAACATCATTGGCACCAAGCAGCCAAGTACTCAGCAAAGGTAGAGTGGATCCTGGTATGTGTTGACAGGGTTGAGGAAACACAGCTCAGAGTAACAAAAGTTATTGTAACTATTATCATGGTACATGTGATTAGGTTGTCATTCCTGGCCCTCCAGTCTGCTCATCTACTTGACCCTGAATCTGGAATATCTGGGACAGATGAGCATGCAGCTGAGTGAGATACAGAGCCTCTGTCTGTTTGTCTGTCTTACACACACACACACACACACACACACACACACACACACACGTCTAAGCAAGAGCACTAATGATGCCGCCCTTGCTCTGATACCTCCTCCTACCCCTTCTCCAGGAGATGGTTATTTCTCCTCTTCCATGTACAGTCACGACAGCCTTGTCTTCCCTTGTCTAAGTCTGGCTCACTCCTGTCTCCGGGATTTGTGCAACTACTTCCCTGTCCCAGGAAACTTCTTCCTCTCAATCTTTCCATGGCTGGCTCCTGCATGCTCACGTCTTAGGTAAAACCTCACCTTGACAGGCCTTTCCTGATCACTCTGTCATTAGTAGCCCATTTTTATGTTCCTTTGTTTCATGTTAAGATTTAATTCATCAAACCACTTATCCTGTGATGCTTTTGTTTGCATAGTTTTTGATTTTTTGCTGTGTAGAGATAGATAGATGTCTCCTGTCCTCCACTCTTTCTTTCTACCCTGGTAGTAGAGCCCCAAATGTTAGCCAGGAATGAGGTTGTACGAGACAAGATCACATATCTTCACCTCCCTGAGAGCAGGAACAGCCATATGACACAGGTGCAGCCGAACAAATGTAAGAGGAAGAAACATCCGTAGAAGCAGGAACATGCTCGTCTTTTTTCTTCCTTTTTGTTGTTTAAAATGTACACATGATTGCTGGGTTGTAACCGCCATCTTGGACTCTGACATGAAGTCATGTTCAGGAGAACAGATCTCTGAGTCAATGTGTCCTGAGTCTTTGATGCCCTATGAGCCATAATTCAGATCTTTCTCAACTTTTTTAATGGAAGAGAGAATTGGGTTTTAACTTGGTTAAATAATTGTTACATTGGTTTTTTCATTTGCAGCTAAACTGACTCCTAAAACTCTTATCCCACCACTTCCCTGACCTCACAGAATATGAGATCTGTAAAAGTGGGGACCTTGCCTGCCTTGTTCCATGCCGGGAGCACTGGACACACAGATCTAGTACAATGACTGCACATGGCAGTCATTTGGTAGTTTATCTGTCTTCATATTTAATTTTGTAGTTCAAATGGCTGTTCTCATTTAGAGCAGAGGTCATCTCTTTTAACCTCTTTCAATTTTCTCCTCTCTATGTGTCCCTGAAGTAATAGGAATTTCCCAGTCTTATGACTATAGCTGAGATGGAAAAACTTTTCCATGATATGTCTTAGTGTCCACAAAACCCTTCAAGTGGAGCTATTTTCAACTCAGCCTATCTGCAGCCATATTTACTACCACGTGCTCTTGACTCACCTTGATTGGGCCAGGAGTTATTATATGATTCACAGGTGGCCAATTCCATAGCCTTATCAGGAACCAATATCATGACTTTGTATACAAGAATGACCTATACCAAGAAGATTCCTATGATAGCATTATTTCCTCATCCTGATTTTAAACTTACTTTAGATGAAAAACATTAGTAAATATGTGTAAGAGTCATTTTTGCATTGCTGGGACAAAACATCTGGCATCCACAAATTCAAAGAAAGGTTTATTCTGGCTCACAGTTTTCAGAGAATTCATTCCATGGTTGGTTGGATCCAAGGCAAAAATGACACCGCAGGAGGCAAGATGGGCGAACGCTCTCACCTCCTGACAGCCAGGACCACAGAGAGAAAAGGAAATGAGGAGGAAGACACACCCTAAAACACCTGCTTCCATTAGGCCCCACCTCCTAGCAGCACATCCAGCTATAAGTTCATTAGCAAATCAGTCCGTTGGTGAGTGTAGCACCCTCATGAGCTAGTCATTTTCCAAAAGCCTCGCCTCTGCACTCAGGAGACTTCAGGGGACATTCTAGATCGAAACTATAACAATACAGAAATGAAAAATTACCCATCCCAGATATTATTAGTTTTAATATTATTATATACAGATATGAAATTTCTACCCAGGTCTGTCTAAGAAACCTTATACTTGAGACATAATCAGTATTAACAGTTAGATGCTCATTTTTCTGACTTTTTCTTTTATCAGTCATCAATACACACAATATACACAAATGCTTATGTACAACACACACACACACACACACACACACACACATACACACACACACACCCTCACATAGAGTCTCTCCAGGTCAAGCAATGTGTATATATCAGGGTCTTGTCAGTATTCCTTCAACGAATGGCTGATAGCATATTCCATAATTCCCCATTGGTGCAATATTCAGGATGCTGTACCAAGCATCCTTAGATACGTGAATTTACAAGCTTGTGAGATCATGACTGAAAAGTGGGATTACAAAGTCAGAGTATGCATTTAAGCAATTTTTAATAAATGGTACCAAATTAATATATAAACGAGTTATGGAAAGCTTACGGCCCACTCATCTATATTTTATCATACTTTCTTTAGCACCAACCATGACGATTCCTCTTCATTTGTACTCAATTACCTGATAAAATCAGGTGCCATGCAGGCTGCGGGAAGAGAAGAGACTTGGGGAAGGGGGGCGGGGGGACAGAAAGTGTGGGAGTAGTAGGGCGAGGTGCCTGTGTGGTCCAGGGTGACTCAGGGCATGTTGGTGGAGGTGCCTGAGGCTGAGGCTGCTCACATACCAGGCGGTGGCTCGGGTGACACCTCAGTGGTCAAGTGACCTTCCAGCTCTTCCTCTTGTCCCCCACCTCTGTGTCTTCCAGCCAGCGGCCTGTTTCAGCCACTCTTGGCTGCAGGACACCAGTACAGTGCTCTGCTGCGACTTGAGTTTCCAGCTGCCCGTTGCGTACTTTCCTCCATGGAATCCTCTAGCTTCTCCTGTTTCTGTGAATAAGTCCCATCATGTTCCTGGCCACAAAGACCTAAACTATAAAGGCATTTTTAAAGTAAGTTATCTCCTTAAATCTACTTTTGTATAATATTTTTGTTTTAAAGTGTCGCTACAGCACCATGTCATATTAAATTACCATCTTAAGCCCTTTACGTGTGCAGTCCCGTAGTATTAAGTACATTCACACTGTTGGGCAGCTCGCCTCTAAACGCGTCTTGTCTTGCACAACTGAAACTCTGCACCAATGAAGCAACTCCCCCTTCTGTGCTCCGTAATGACAGTTTGGGCTTCCCAGCCATTCTGTCCAATCACCCAGGGGCGAGGTCAAGTTCATCTGTATGAATGAACACCACAGCAAGACCTGTGGTATGCAAATAAGCCAAGAATATTCAACAGAGGACTGTCCTTTCACCCGCATAGTGTCTAGAAGTGAGAATTTAATGTTCAGCACTTTTTACAGGTCTCTTCTGCTTCTCCAAATGCATTTCTTGGGGTGGGATTGGGTGCTTTTCTGATGGGAAACAGAGGTCCATGGTAAAACACAGTACGCCAGGTGAAACATGTGGCAGTGACCCACACCTTAACTATCAACTCACCCTTCAAGGTCACTGGCTTCCCTTAGGTACACAAGACTGGCAGACACTACTTTGTCCTGCCTGCCCTTCCAGCCAGGGCCCTGGGGTTGTTCCCACCTGCTCCCCTCCTAGCTTCCCCCCCTCATCTTCATTTCACTGGCTGCTCCCGTGTCAGACATGCCATCCCATGTCATCATTCCTTGACTAGCACATGTGCTTCTTGAGTGAAGTTTAAGTGCACAGCCTGCCACTCGAGTCTGCCCAGCCATGGTTCCAACTGCCTTCCCTGTGGTCTCCTTTCTGCCCTCACAGCCACTCTCTGGCTTACTTTTTTTTTTGTCTCTGTACCGCTGCTTTTCTCGTTTCTTTTGTCCCAAATATCCTCCACTCTTATCTCCAAGGACTCTGTTTTTCTTTACCACTGTGTCCCCAAGACCTCACACAGTGCCTGATGTTCAACGAACTTTTATGCAATGAGTGAATGAACTAATACTGCAGTAGTGCAGTTCTTTCTACCATTTAAAGTTCTGCCTCAGCGACCACCTCTATCAGAAAGGCTTCGATATTCTCCACAGGACTGAAGGTGCTCCTGCATGTCCCTCCCTTTCATATGCCATATACTGAAGGGAATTAAAAATTTACTCACTTTAGCCTCTTAATGAGATTGTGAGCTCCATGGGACAGAAACACTGTCCTTGTTTCCTAATGTTTTCATCTCCCCCCACCCCTGCATGCACACGCACACACACACACATGTTGTTGTGCACCACAGTGGTGAGTCTGTGCTAGGCGACTCAGACTGAGTTCCTCCTGCTCACGTGCTTTCCACAGGCCCCAGGACGTCTTCCCTCCTCTCTGCCCCATCCCTGCTCCCGTTCTTCATGTCACATGGCCGTGGCAGGAGGGAGAACCCACGAAAGGAGGCTGGCTCAAGTAGCTCAAGAGGTAGAAGATGGAAAATGGATCCTTCTGAGAACCCTAAATTTGAGGGTCAAAGATAAAACCCCAGCAGGCCGCAATATTGTTGGGGACATCCAGTACCAACTGACACCCACTGGAATAATAAAAACGGTGAGCACGTAGGGTGCTGTTGCCCTTGGCGTGCCCTCATTTAAACCTCCTCCACCCTGGGTGGTGACTCCTCCCATCTCCCATTTGCAGCTGAGGGTAAGGCAGAGAGAAGATTGAACTCACCTGAGGCCACTCAGCTGGCAAGTAGCAGCACCTGAGTTCAAACCTAATCCCTGTACATTTAAGTTTTACCCCTGCTACAAAGAGTCCTGGAGGTTGGCAGGGAAAGTCACACTGAAAGATATCTCTGTGTGTTTTTCATGAAGAGCCTGAGATAAAAAACAGAGGCCTCATTTCACGCATCCCACTACCCCTGACAGAGCAGGTGCGCAAACAAAGTCCAGGTTTCCCGACTTGCAATGCCATGTTCTTCCCACCGTCCTGCGTAATGAACAGGGCATTTTTCCCCCCAGAATGTCCGTCCTATTCTTAAATGATCTGCTTATTAAGAGATTCGGTGCAAAATCCATCTGGGAGAAGCATTGGTTTCATTTTCATTTTTCTTTAAAGCAAAGAAAACTTTCCTGGAGCTGGGGGTAGAGCTAGGAGACCTCTTAGGCATTACTTTTTATTGTTGGCATATGTATTATACTTTCATTTTGGGGAATTCATACTTACACAAATCATATCTCGGCCACTTTTACTTCCTCTTAACCCCCTGTCCTCCCCTCTCACTCTTTCCCTAGGTCCTCTTCCAAAGAAGAGCGCTTTTGAAAGTTGAATTTCTATTCCATGGAAGCCTGTTGATCACAGGAAGTAAAACCTACTCAAAGAAGAGGCTAAGCCCAGTGGTAAAGGCTGTGGCAGCGTAGAGGATGGAGACAAAGGACTTAGAGGAAAGCCACACGTAAGACAGTGATCTACTTCCCCCAGGGAAGAAGGGCAGTTGAGCCTGCCATAAGGCAGCCCATGGCCACTTTGCTTATTGGAGTGAAATACTGAAGGACAGGAACTGCTTTTGTCTTTGTCCCTTTCTTGTTTCTTAAGATCAAGTCCCCCACAAAACGAGCATCAAGTAAATCTGAGTTGTGTGCTGGATCCTTGCTTGGGGTCATTTGCTGGCTTCTTGAGAGCCGTTACAAAGTGGAACATCGTGTCTGAGATGACTCTGTTCTATGAGACACTTACAGCACTCTTAAGGCTGCAGATAATTCACAGGGGCAGTCGGAATAGGAGAAGGAAATACTACCCGGAAGGAAAAATGAGAACAGTCAAGTGCCTTTCCTGATGTGTCACAGCAAGTCAGCGGAGAACCTAGGAGACTGATTCACCCCACATTTCAACTGTCCTCTGGATCACACTAAACCTTAGAGGTGTCAGAGACTCTCGGCAGAGGGTGGCTGCCCTGAGCACACTAGCCCTGAGGCGTGGAGGCAAAGCTCAGGATGGACTTCTCCAAGATTGAAACATTTAGTTGACCTAACATAGAAATGAAAAACTTTATACCGTCTCTTTCAGGTTAGCCTAAGATGATTTTTTTTTTGTTCATTCTTTAGGGCAGGAATTTTTGCTTATATCTTAGAACAGTGCCAAACACACAGTAGTTGAATAACTGACTTCATGTGTCCACATATTTGACTTTGATAGGAGCCAGTGGAGTTCTGTTTTAATCACTAGGCAAGTCTAACTTTAAGAGATCAGCATGAGTACATTAGTGACGTGGGAAATTGTGAGTCCTGACCCACAGCTATGCAGCCAGAATTCCTGCTGTTTCTCCCAGATGTTGTGATTGCTGAGTTTTGTTTTCCTATTGTTGTATTTTCTGTTTTGTTTTTCAACTGCATCTACTAAATGGCTCTCATTTTGGATGGGCCCATCACTGTGTCAGAAGGCCACCTAGAACTAAGGGGTTAATTGTGGCTGGGGACTATTATGGCATGAGCTAGCTCATTAGTGGTCCAATGACACTTTGTTATTACCAGGTTCAGTTGGACTGGCAAGCAATGGCCATTTTTCTGAAGAACTTACAAGTTTTATTTGAAATATTTTCCTAAGTTATATTTGCAGAATTAATTTGCAATGACAATAAAATATTTAACATTCTAAACTAAGGCCAAACTTTGACCCCACTTCTATTTTGGCAATGCCCAAGGGAATAGAGAACCAACTAAATTTTGTCCTTCTATTCTCCCTCCTCCACCAAAATACTTTGTGTGACGTCAAAAGGGGACTTTACGAAAGCCCTGTGGAGAGTGGCAGGTGTTACTGCCGTGCATGGATCCCTCTCTCCCCCCTCCCCTGGACACACAGCAGGCTTCCGTTGTCCAGAACCTTGAAGTTAGACATGACATGGAACTTGCTTTAGCCAAAGAAGTCGAGCTGAAATGAGAGGTTACTTCCCAGTAGAAATCTTTGAGAACAAAAATGTGATTCACGTGGTCCCATTTCCCTATTCTAGTGAATGGAAGCCTTCCAGATGGAGGGGTCCACCGTGCTGGAACTCTGAGTGAGAAAAAAAGGACACAGCCGTCCTTCCACCTGGAAAAACCAGGGAGGGTGAGGAGAGATAAACATTTACCATTTTACATTACTGAAATTGTATTGGTTACAGCAGCATGACATAATCCGTGCTGACTGATAAACGAGATTAGTCAGTCACACTCTGGTAGAGAACGTGAGTCCTTTTTCTTCTGAGTCCTTTTTCTTCTCTCCTTCTCTGACCCCTAGACAGCCCTTTTCCTCCTTGATCTTCCAGAGGTTCTCATGTGAGGTGAGTACAGCCATCAATTAAGGCCCTTCATCATGAAACCAATTCATAGGTGAGACCAGTTTGTAACTTCACAATGGCCAAGGGGATTGGTGCATGGATCTTCCCAGTGTGTCCAGTAACAGCAGCTACAGTCATCTTTTATTATGACACCATACCTCTGTTCATTAAAAATAAAAAAAGACAGGCTCTTCCTGTGTATGAAAACCACCAAACTCATTCTCATAGTCCTTGCAATTATGAGCCCTGAATTCCACCCACTGCTCTGTCTCATCTTTCTTCATAAGCTCCCTGTTTTCATTTGTAGATTAGAGATGATGGTATTGATTTTCTACTATTTAAAAGTATTATGTGTGTGTTTGTTGTTTAGATATGAAGAAAGGCCAATAAAGCACTTCTTATGGACCAGAATCTACAGAATAAGACACAGTGAACAATTTGCAGCAATGAAAATTATCATCTCATCAAATAAATGTTCCCCAGATCAAGTTTTAATTTTAATTTATAGGCTTGATTTTTTTAGATCTATAGAATAATTGATTGGAAAGTGTAAAGAAGCTCACAATGTTCTGCCTCTCGTACCATTAGGGAGTTAGTGTGGTGTATTTGTTATAATTAATAAGCCCGTATTAATACATCAGTATTAACTAAAGCCCATAGTTTGCACTAAGGATCACTTCTGGTGTTGTACATTTCTATGGGTTTTGACAAATGCATAATGCCATGTATCCACAATTAAAGTATCATACAAAGGTAGTTCCACTGCCCTAAGAATCCTTTATGCCTTCCCTCTCTCCCTCAAATCTCTGGAAACTACTTATCTTTTTAGTCTCTGTAGTTTTTCCTTTCCCAGAAGGCCCAATAGTTGGTCATATGCTATGTAGCCCTTCCAGACTGGTTTCTTTCACTCAGTATCGTATATTGAAGTTTCCACCATGTCTCTTTGTGGCTTGATTTGACTTATTTTTTCTGTTGCTGAATCTATTTCATTGTCTGGACACACCATGGTTTATTTACTGATTCACCTCCAAAGGACATCTTGCTGGATTGGTCCAAATTCTGTCAGTTGTGTATAAGCATTTATGTGTAGGGTTTTTGTGGACTTTAGTCTTCAAGTCATTTGGGTAAATATCAAGGAGTAGATTATGGCTTGGATCTGGAGTGTCCCCGAAGAGCACCATGTATTTGGATGTAGTGAGGTACCTGTGCAGCTGCGTGCTGTTTGGAGGTGAGGCCTGGCTGGAAGGGACAGATGCTGGGGTTTGACCTGGAAAGATTGTGTAAATTTGTTCCGATTGGGGTGGCACCCATGGCAGAGCTTTCAGGTATGTGTTATTGACTTGTGGACCAGGAAGTGAGGGAGGGGGCACCCATCCCAGGTGGGGGAAGAGGCCAATTGGCAGCTTGACGAAAGAAGAAACATTGTTGCAGCTTTTACCTGGGAAGCTCTGGCCTTGCCTGAGTCTCCAGACTTTCTCGTCACTCACTTGGCTTTCTGTCTCCAATGCTGTGAGCAGCTTTCCAGCCTCTGCCATGTGCTTCTACTGTTTCCAGCCGCCCATAAATGGACTGTGGGAGACTTTCTGAAACTATAAGCTAAATAAATCTTTCCTCCCTTAAGTTGTGGATGTCAGATATTCTGCCTCAGCTGTGAATGAGTAACTAAGACAAAGTATGATTGACATTATACAGTTAAGATCATGTTTAGCCTTGAAAAAGACACTGCCAAACTGTCTCCCATGGAAGTAGCTATTCATTTTTCATTCCCACCAGCGGTGAATGACAGTTCTCATTCCTGCACATCCTGGTCAGCACTTGGTGGCATCAGTGGTTTGGATTTTGGCCATTCTAATAGTTGTACAGCAATATCTCATTGCTGCTTTGGTTTTTAATCCCCTAACAGCATATGATGGCAAGCGCCTCCCCATGTGCTTATTTGCTGTCTGTATGCATCTTCTTTGTTGAGTGTGTGTTCAGATCACTTGCATCTTTTGAAAATTGTATTGTTTCCGTGTTGAGCTTTCTGGTGTTTTCCTCATATATTTTGTATACAGGTTCTTTGTTTTTGCAAAGATTTCTTTCCAGTCTGTGACCTATCTTTTCTTTTTCTTTAGCTGGCTTTTGTAGGGCAGAAGTTTTTAATATTTAACGAAGTTCAACTCACGATGTTTTTCTTTCATGGATTGTGCTTTTTGTGTGTATCTAAAAACTCATCACCAAATCCAAGGTCACCTTGATTTTTTTCCCTGTGTTATCTTTTAGGACTTTTACAGTTTCATATTATATTTAGGTTTATGGCTTGTCTTAGTTACTTTTATTGCTGTGACTCAATATCCTATATCCACAACCAAAGGGAGGAAAGATTTATTTAGCTCACAGTCCATTCACGGGTGGCTGGTAACAGTGGAAGCACATGGCAGAGGCTTAGTTGATCATAGCATGACAGAAGCCAACTGAGAGAGGAAAGGTAGAGCTACCATATACCTTCTAGGTCATGTCCCAGTGATCCACCCCTTCCAAATCACATGCCCAGTAATGTGCCACACAACCATAATCTACAACATGCTCCTAACCCACCACATGCCTGTAATCTCTAATCTACCACACACCTATCTCCTGCCACACACCACACCTCTCCTGACCAGGCCCCACTTTTAACAGCCCATAAAATTTGTAAGTAATTCACAACATCTAAATACAGGAGGCTTTTTTGGGGATATTCCAGCCAAACAATAACACAGTTCATTAACGTTTAGGAGCTGATTTTTGCTAAAGGTGTCAGGTCAGAGCCTGTGGTCATTTTTTTCACACGAGGATGCCCAGTTGCTTCAGGGCCTCTTGTGTGAGGACGAGTTTTGCTCCACTGCAGCTGGCTGTGTCTGTACATGTCTATCTAGACTCCTTTTTCCTGTTTTTCTTGGTTACTTAGTCTTTCTTTGTTAGTACCACATTGCCCTCGTTACTGTAACTTTACAGTAAGCCTTGAAATCAGAGAATATCAGCCTTACCCCTTCTTCTTTTCAATAGTGTGGGTCTTTTGCCCCTCCAGAATAAACTTTAGAATCAGTTTGTTAATGTTTGCAAAATAACTTAACCTAAACTTTTATTAGAATTAGTTCATCTAAAGATTAAGCTTGGAAGAATTTAAATCTTGGTATTAATTTTTCCCACCAACAAACATGAAATATCTTTCCATTTTTAAGTCTTGCTTTGATTTCTTTCATCAGAGTTTTTTAAACATAGATTACACACACACTTCGTTAGATTTATACCTGTGTTTCAATTGTTTTGTGGTACAAATACAAACCAAACCAGGTTTTAAAATGTAAGTTGATTTATTGTTAAATGAGTTGGCTATTTCTTTTCCTAATTTCTCAAATTAAGCCAAGCTGACTTGCAGAAGTGAAAATATCTTTACGTTTTCAACTCTTACTTATGCCTAATGCTTCTGCTGATGTAGAATCACTGACCAGACTCAACTTTTGGTAATTTGTATCCTCATGAGGACAAAGGTTCCTGACATTAAATATAGGTTTAGAATTTACATTTATTATAAAAATAATATGCACTTCAGATCAAAATACTTCATTGGGTTCTGCATCACATCCCTCCCACTAATGAAATTCAGAAGAGTGAGGAAGTGCTAATGTCTTTTTGATGGGTCCCTTTGTTCCCAGCCAAGTACTTGCCCTGGACCTGAGTAGGGAAAGCCAATCTGTGGGGCTCACGTTTCTGTATTTTATTTGGTATTAAGATAGTGACCAGCTACACACTTCAGCCTCACTTTCTATAACCAGTGATTGGAAAGTTGCCGTCCTCATACCTCAATGCTTAAATGCTTCAACCTACAAAGCTGGTATGTTGAGATATCTTCATCTGCATACTGTGCACCAGGCATAGCTCATACCAGTCAGAGAAACACGTTGCAGACTCTAGGAGGCCAATTTTCATTCTTTGATTCATGATAAGCAATTTTTAAAATAAACCCTTTGAAATATTACCCCCCCCCCCAGAATGAAATAAAAGCAGACTTAATAAATGAGACAGCAAGAATGGTTCACTCTAGAGTATGGTGTCAACTGTGCTCTTCCACCTGGCAGAGACTCAGCTCTCCAGGTAACAGGGTGGCCCTGGAACAGCTCTCTCTTTCCTGTCAGTACCGTGATTGTGTCTTCTCCATGAGTCCAGCCCCCTGCCCCTGGCTCTTGGCTCCAGGAAGGCTGCCTGCCTTACTTCTGTTTTCTCTGAGAAGCTAACCAAAGAGAACACAGGTCATTATGCCTCATTTGTACTCGCAGGCTCATTTTCTCAAGCTCTTGGCTTTGCATGCCTTTTCATACATGGGCCATGAAGCCTGATGAGCCACACCTGGGTTTCTGATGTCAGCCTGGACTTATCCTGAGGCCTTTCTCTAGACTGTTCTCTTACAAAACTCCTTCTCTCCACAACTGAAACAGCCTCAAGGTCAAAATTCCTCATCTCAAGGGTATGACCTGAAAACCATTGTCCATCCAAGCATCTCGCTCCATAAAACAGACCTAATAAATACCACCACATTAGGCTGGTACTTCAGGGTAATGCGATGGAGATAGTATTCAGAGGGGTTTTTTTTTGGAAGAAAAAGGAATTTTAGGAGCTAACTTGCATTATAGTCGATAGAATATAAGAACATGGTTTTAAAATTGCAGGACCTGGTGACGGTTTCTCTAGTAAACTATGTATTATAGCACATGAATTTCCATTTCCAAGTCGAATGTGCCCACACTTCTCTGTCACAGTTTATGACAGCCCTCTGGTAGAAGTTGTATGACTTGAGTTTATTAATTTCTACCATTGTGGCCTGTATTTTCAGCAACTCCCATAAAACGTGCTTGGAAGTTATTATTTCCCTTTAAAGAACTTGACATTAAAACAAGTTTTTAATAAATTGTTTTGTAAAGGCAATAGGCTGGAAAAAAAAAGTTGGGTAAAAAATACAATCTGGTAAAGAACTGAGTATTTCTAATTATGTCACATTTACAAGTCATACAGTAAGGCAAGGTTAGCAATAACCTTTTAGCAAAATGTTGTGCCCAAAGGAAAAGCTTCCCTTAAACTTTAGGAAAACAAAAGAGAGTGCTGTATCATCATAGTTTAAAATATATCTCATCAGACATGGAAAAGTCCAATCAGTTTAGTAGCTTGGTTTCATCAGTAAACATTTTGTAGAGACTGAAAGTTATCCTTAAAACAAAATTTGGTTTTGATATTTCTCTTTATGAATCCTTCAGTACAGATATCTTGCCATGTTGTTCCAGTGCTCATGACTTTTCAAGGTAAGATCACAAAGTGCCTAGAAAGTGCTCAGTGGGATATCTATATCTCTCCCTGAAAACTCAAAAGTTAAATAGGTTTAAAATTTTTAATAAAACAATTTCATTGGATATATAAATAATTCAGTTGATACCCATAAAACGGCCTCTGCCTCATGTTTGTCTTTAAGAAGCCAAATCCACAAATAAATAGTGCCCTGCCTGGCAATAAGGCTCTTGTCTTTTGTGATATGACCCTAAGTCAAATCCTCTCTTGGCCGAAAGATCTTTGTCTTGAGCACAGTGCTCAGTGGGTGACAGACTGAGGAGAAGAGCTCAGGGCCAACATGAGGTCTGAGCTTCCTAGACTGCACTATTCAGTTCCTCACTCCTTGTAAATGAAGGTTTATGTCTACAGGAAAAGGCAGCTGAGCTGGATTCAAGACTTCTGAGATCTCCAGCTGTCCTCAAAGGACTCTGGGGTCTCTTTGTGCACACATTGCAGACCCCATGCTAGGCCTGGCACTGCTGAGAGCTTTCCATTTCATCCCAGCAACGCATACCAGGTAAGAACTGTTACTAGGGCCCCCACCACATGGGTAAGCAAACCAGGACTGATGAAGGCCTCGCAACTTGTACAAGGTTCTACAACTGGTGCATGTCAGCACAACACTTGAATTTAAAAAGTTGATTTCATAACTGCTACATTCTGAAGAGATATTCTTCTTCATCTTCCTTTTTTTTTTCTCCTTAGGAATATTCCTGTATGTCTTCCATAAGCCTTTTCTAAGATTCCTTGATCTTATGAAGATTTTTTTAAGTTGATGGGAGCAGATATGAAGTAGCTTCCTATGTGAAGCAGATGTTGTATTAGGTTCTTCAGAGAAACAGAATGAATAGAAATATCTATGTAAAGCTGCGTAAGGGGATTTATTAGGTAAGCTTACAGAATCTGCTGTGTGCAAGTGCAGAGAAGAGAGACTCCAAAACGGCCGTCTGTGCGTGGATGGGCAGAAGGATCCTGTGACTGCTCAGGGAAGAAGATGGAAGCCACAGAAGGAAGAAGGGATTGTGGAGTCAACAACAGTCCAAGATGGGAGCTGCAAAGCAAGGAGACCAAGGATGCAACCAGTGCCAGCCTGTGGCTGAAGACTTGGAGGCCTGCTGTGGGACAGCTGGTGCGTGTCTGTGCTGGGGATCATGTCCAGAAGTGACAGTGGAGACTGGAACGCCTTCAGAAAACGGGAGACACTTCCTTCTTGTTTTCCCTTTTATTCTTCCCAGGGAACAAGTCTATTGATCGGTGCCAACAAAATTGGAGGTGAGTCTTCTTTCCTGAGTTTGCTGGCCTACTTGTCAGTCCCTGGTGAACACACCCAAAAGTTTGCCTTAAAGACCAGCTAGGTATTTCTTAATTCATAATTCACCCACAAGGTATGATTGCCGATAACAGATGTGCAGAGAAACTGGTGAATTACCAGGAATGCCGCATCAAGTGTTACAAGAAACATTTCAGGGAACCTGCCTCCCCGGTGAGGCAGCTGTTTTACATACTGTGTGTGTGTGTGTGTGTGTGTGTGTGTGTGTGTGTGTGTGTGTGTGTGTGACACTCACAGAAGTGGCTGGTCAGAGTCAGGGACCCCCGAGGATGAGGCTCTCATCTTGCACCCCGGGGCTGGGGCATGAGGACTACTCCGCTATGAAATCAACCACTTCACCTTTCTAAATGACTGAGCAATAACACTATGAATTTGGTGGAAAATTTACAATCACAGCACTGACCATCTACCACCCTGTTGTACCTGCTGACTGGGAAGCCTGACCTCTCCCTCTCTCTGCCCCAGGATTAAAGGACTTAGGGAAGCTTAAAGGAAAGTATTATGGCTTTCCTGTAACTGCTTACTACCATCTTGGGCGAAATTTGTACTTATACGTGAATGGCTCCATCTTTCTTTATCCTTCCCCAGAGCCATTTCATCCACCGGATTATGAGTCCTTGAATCAGCAAGCAAGATTTTACCTTTAATGTCCTAGAAAATCATGGTAAGATATGTCACAAGGATGAAACAAAGTCATTTTTACCTGAGGCTTTGATAACCCTTTTAGTCAAATGCTTTTGCATAAAATATAATCCTGGGTGAATTTACTCTGCCAGGAGTTAATGCACTTAGCAACAACGCATTATGGCAAATGCCACTGCCTGTCAGCTGTGTAACAGGAGGATCATAGGGGACCCGTCTGCTCCACATCTCTCCTATCTCTCATCTTCCCCCCAAAGATTGGCACTTACTTCTGATTTATTCAATTCGGGAGAAAAGACTGGAGGATTGCTCTGTATTTGGACTTCTGTATAGAACTACAGTCGCCTGGCAAGCCCTACAACATCCATTTCACCTTACTCCTGAATTCAACATAATTTGTATTCTGGTTCCAGACACCAGTTTAGGTGACCTTTAAGATGCCCTCTTAAAATAACTGACATGCTAGATGGGAGATCTGCATACACGCAGGGTCATTGCTTGTCTTTTGATATATTCCGCAATCTGCCTTCCAGTGTTTATGTGTCTCCAGACAGTCTTATTATATGTCATCTTTCTTATTATCATCAAAATTCCGATGCCTGTTTTCTTTACTTATCTGTTAAGCAGAACTGTATTTAGTGTTCAGAGCGATACATCACATAAAGGTAAAAAAAGGTGAGCTCTTTGATATATTACAAGTCTTTCATGGCATGAAATAACTATTGCCTATTATTTTACTCCTGACGTTTTTATTTTTAAGGGAATTTCACTTGATTTGTGGTGCTGACACCTTTGATATGTTGTTTCCAGTGACCTTACATCCAAAATCAGTAGCGTGTGACATTTGATGGCCCAGATAAAAAACATTAATGGTAGAAGAGAGGGTTTATTTTCCTGGTCATAAATTAAGTTTAAATAACTCTGAATTTATTTTAAACTCTCCAGTACTTTTTACTGTCCAGGCAATAAATGTATTTATTACTAGGGGCTGACCCAGGTTTCCTGACTGAACCTTTCGCTTGGAGCCTCAGAGTCTTTTCCCTTTCTCATGGAATTCTCACCTCACCTGTAAAAGCTGCTTTGCACAACGTGCTTTCTAATTTCTGCAAACAGAGATGAGGGAAAGGACTGTGTATCCAAGGGCTAGGCAGGATGTATTTTTGTTGTCCATTGGGTTAAAAAAAAGCAAGAGTTCATACTATGTTCACTGATGCAGGTGAGTTGGTCCTGGGTGAGTTTTTGATATGGCATTAGAACAAAGAGTCACAGATACGAGTCTCCGTGGCCTGGTCATTCCACAGTCGTGGGTGAAAGGGTGCCTTCATTCCTAATTTAATTTCTACGTAAGCGGAACCCGTTTCCCCATTTATGCCTACGTGTATGTGTACATACTCAAAGTACTCATTTATCAGATGTATCATGAACCTGTACTGAAAATTTCTCAGCTTAAAAATTTATGACTTAAAATATTCTGTATTTGAAATTGTCTTCTCTTTCTGCCTCTGTGGGTTTGCCAATTAGGGATATTTGATATGCATGGAGTCACGTGATATATAATATCTGTCTTCTATCATGTAGCATAATGGTTCTAAAGTTCATCTATATTGTAGCATGTATCAGCACTCCACCCATTTTGTGGTTGAATAATATTCCATTGTATGGACATACTACATTTTGTGTATCTATTTCATCAGCTTATACATAGTGTCTTTATTTTAAATTTTCCATTTACATGTTCAAAAGTTGCCTTATTAATTCTCCACGGACTTTCTCCTGCTGGAATATTTTCAAAAGTTAGAACTTTGATAAATGAGACCAATCATGTTATTTTCATATCTGCAGTGATAATCATTACATTTCATTAATCTCTTGTGGTGTGTGTAAATTTTACAGCTCTCACCACAAATTGGGAGAAAAGTAGAATCTCAGAAATTCTTTATTATATGAAAGAAAATAAAATGACAAACCGTTCACTAAACAAGCTGCTGAACCTGTTTACTGACATTGTCTTTCCTGGGGAGACCAGGTTCCATGCATGTTCATCCACCCCAAGGCAATGAGTGCTTTGCATTTATGTAAAAAGAGATACAACTCACCCTTACATGACTAAATAAATGTCTACAAGCTGGGCGCACTTGCTCAGCCATTGCCAAATCAAAAGCCACATTGTCACTGATCCCCGAAGCTTTTTGGGCAGTAATCACCATCTTCCCAGAGGTGACCTCATCCTGACTTTGAACACCAAAGGCGAATTTTCCTACATTTGAACTGTGTGTCAATAGAATCACACAATACATATATTTTTTCACAATCAAGATATTTTTAAAATATGGGTAAAAGCAAAACTTGGAATCTTATCAGAATACGCATGACATATAAATATAGATTTTAAGACATCAAGTCTGAGCTCATCTAAGGGAGAGTGACACATTTTCACATCTAAATAAATGGAATTTTTAAAAGAACATTTGTACTTTCTTGTGTTTTAATCATCATTCATTATACTGCTTAGTTTCTAAGCACAGAAAAGTGTGAAGTAGGCAAAAATGGTACCATCCAATCTAATGTCTTGAGCTTTTATCTTTCTTGGTTTTTTTCTTAAGGATCCTTTTTGTCTGAATCATTCAGAAACCATTCAGTTGCTATAACAGAACACCACACACCAGGAAATTTATAAGGAAAGAAGTTTACTTGCAGTTCTAGAGACAGGAAATTACAGTGTCAGAGGACCAACTACCGACCAAGGCCTTCTTGTTTCATCATCCTGTGACAAAGGCATCACATTGTGAGAGTATGAGAGGAAGAGAGACAAGAGAGGGATCAATTCACCAACCCACTCTCACATGATGATGTAAGCCCCTTCACAGGGCAGAACCTTTACTGCCTAAAATCACTTCTTAAAACTCTCATCTCTCAACATTGTGTGTCGGGGAATAAGTTTTCATACGTAAATTCTAAAGGACATATTCATATCACCTTTATACCTTGCTAGGTTCCATCATCATAAATTATCCAAAACTTTTAACTTATAATGGAAGTGTCCAATAGTGGTAGTGGCCACCTGCTTCTAGGAAACGTCTCCATGTTTGGAAGGCCTCCATCCATGAAAGACGTGGGGATTTGATATGGTGTGGCTATGCATCGTGGCTCCTGTGGGGCTAGAAAGCGCTGAGGAAGCTGTTTTGAGTTCAGCAAACCTGATGTCAAAGTCTCATGTTATCCTTAAGACACAGAGGGATAGATGTGTGACTGGCAGGATAACAACCTGACCCTGTACAGGGAAGTAACACTAATCCACATGGTGACAGAATTATGACACAAAAAGATCTTGACAGAAAAGATAGCCTCAACCTTGTTGAATTTAATGGCTATAAACATAAGGTTGGGTTATCGGCACAAATAACCACGACGCATATAGGGCGAGAGGGGATGTCTTGCATTCATCAGGTGTAAAAAGTCTCAGGGACTTAGGTGACTGTCAAGGCAGCCAACAGGATACTTGAATTCCATCCCAGTAGAACTCTCCAGAACAAAAGAAGTCAGTATTCTCTTTATTCTACCATAGTCACAGCCTTTGGCACATTATATTGGGCTTTGAGAACCATATTTTTAAAGGAAAATGACAAAAAGAGAAGGTTAAAGAAGTGGGGAAAGCTGGTAATCAGATGGAATGTCTGGACATATGAGCAGCAGCTGAGAGGTCCATGCATGGGATGTCTATGACTTCTGTCCATCAGAAGGGATATGAGAGGTCACAAGGAGTACAGCTACTCACAGCATGAGACAAAGCGAGCCATCACATCTTTTTATAAGTTCCATGTGGGTTTTGGCCAGATAATCACTAGGGTCTTCTGTAACCTGCATAATCCAGGGAAACATGTGGTCCAATCTCAGGACATTGTCCCATTCAAGAACAGGTTAGCAGCCAGATTTTGAAAGTCACTTTCATCAAGGGTCACTTTTTCCCCAACAAACCTCTATTTACCTCACGCTGGATCCACTGGTCCTCTCTCCTCTCTGCTGCTTTGCAGCATTTGCCAAGCACTTGGCACGTACCAGGTCACTTTTCCACGGGGTAATTTATTCAATTTTCACAGGAACTACGCAAAAAGCATGTATTAGTCTTACTATGCCCGTTTTATGTATAAGAAAGCGGCCTTACAGGCACCACCATTTGCCTAAGGTCACAGATGGTAAGTGCAGCATGGGATTTGAACTGAAGTCTGCCACTTCCCAGTGACAGATGCTGCCCAGAGCTTGGCAAGGTTACCTGCGGCCATCCCATGCTGATTGCCCTCGGTGGTGTACCTGGAGACAGAGGACCGGGCTGATACTACATGGTGACTTTTTTTTTTCTTTTTTCCACCAACAAAGCTTTTCCTCTGTTCCCCGGCTTGCCTTTCCTGCTGGAGTTTCTTTGCTTCTGCCTTCCCAAAGCCCAAAGTGCATGTCAGTCCTTGCACCCATCCCAGAGAAAGACATTCATTATAGGGTGAGTTGAGCCACAAGGGGAATCTGCGTGGTAATATTGTGTTTCCTTTAGTCTGCTATCTAGGCCACAAACGTGCCCTACCTGAGCTCCGTTGGCTTGTCTGCTGTGTACCTGGCTCTGCTCTCTGTTCCCTTGCTTTATAATCATTATTTGGAGTGTTGTTTTCAATCATCACATAAGGTGGCATGCATGGTCCAGGAAATAGACCACTGAGATACAGGACAGCTGGCTATTCAGAAGACCCCAGTTCTCTTTTGAGAGAAAGGAGGTCGTTTTCCCACCCTCGGTGTCTCATTCACTGTCTGGCAACAAATGTTTATCAATGCATGAGTTCCTGAATGAATAAATGAATGCTCCGCCTCTACTTTCAAACAGCGTTAGATTACCAGGGTGGGGGCCGGGGATTCTGCTGCTTCCTACCTCTCTGTCTTTGGCAGCTCACGGAAGTTCTTATTTCTGGAAGTCAAACCCTTTTGTACAATATGTAGTCATTAGATGGCACATTAGTGCAATACACAGCCATTGAATCCTCTAGTTAAATAATTTCTTAATAAAACAAAGTTGGTTCTAAGGTTTTATTCAAAAAAAGAAAGGTTAAAAAAAGATGCAACATTGACTTGCACAGCAGACCTTCTCAAAGTCATACTGGTAGCAATTTTGCAAGTTTTCTCGCTCACTACATTTCCAGAAATCTTTTTGTGCCCATTTACTCTGGGGTGGGGGTTGGGGGAGGCAGGTAAAGCAAGAGCAGCAGCGGAAGATGGGGCAGGGAATCTCTCTATGGGGGTGGGGAGGCCAACTTGTCCCACATCTTCCTAATGGATGGAGATGGTGGAATCACTCCATCATGCTGGAAAACAAAGCTTCAGGGAAGGAAGTTGACCTTCTCCTGGTTGGGCTGAAGGTAGAGCCAAGCCCCGTGGCGTTTTGCAGCAGAGACGTCTCTACTGAGAGGGATGCACATCTCATTAGCACGGGGCCCTGATAATGATCCAATGAGCCTTTCATCCATTACTGATGGATGCCTTCCAGAAGACCTCCACACTCGGAGCTCCTCAGCCAATCGCATGAACCCGTTTTCCCTGGTCTTCATCATTAACCTCAACACTCTTCTACTGCCAGGAACTCATACTTTACTAATGGCTGCCATGTTTCCACACTTCTGATTTTTCCTGGAGGTTTGGGAGGGCCAGAAAGTGGAAGGGGGAAAAAATCACCCCTGAAGTTTGTTGTCAGCTGAATGCCTGGTTGCTCACAGCTAGCGATGGTGAGTAAACGGCTGTGGAACCTAAGACCTCCCCCGCCCATTGCCGACCCCTCCCCACACAGACTAATTGATTAACCAAGGGCTCTTGAAGAGAATGATTTGAGGAGGGTAATTTATAGAGATGGTATCTTTTGTCATCATTTGTCTTTGAAAACATAGAAGAAAACTGCTTTCGAGAGGATGTAGCCCGCCAGCATGAGCAATGGCCAATGGAACATCATCAGTTACAGCAGACTGCTCAATTTTGTAGCTTTTCAGCCAGTCAAATATCCAATAACCACGAAGGGAGGAAAAAAACCTCACACCTTCACTCCCCATGTTTTAAAGTTTTCTAGCACTGGCTTATGAAAATATTTGGGGTTGTTCACTGCTCTGCTCTCTGTAGCATAAACATTTATTTAAATGGGGCTGTCTCTAGTAATGAAGAATGAAGGAAAAACAATGGTCTGATTTTGACAAATTAACTTGTGATTTGGAGAGTCAGTGAAGCAGGGAAGAGACATTCCTAACTATACTAATTAAATGAGCTTGCAACATTTATTTTAATGCAATGGAACCAGCCATATGAAGATGAACATTTTAATTTATTTTGCAGTGACATTATGAAAAATTTCACTGCTGCAGATTATCTACAAAAACAAATCTCATCAGCATCTAGGTTTGTGCAGGAAATTTCCATCTTTCACAGGAGCCTGACCTTCCCCGGCGGACGCAAGTGTGAATGAGCTAAGTTACTTGGAAAGTTTTCCTGAAGGTTGTCTTTCTACTGAGGCTGGGCTTTATGTTCAAACGACTCCTGTGCCAAGCACATTCATTTTTCATGGTACAGCATAGATGAAAAATTCTAAATCCATTCTACAGGGAATGCAAATATAGCTCATTAGTTCTAAAACATTTTTCATGAAAGACTGCAGAGTATTTGTCGGCAGATGAGGCCGCATAGTTCCAGCCAAGAATGAATACCACATGTCCCACTAATTGTTTTTTAAAGTTGTTCCTTTCCTCCCTGGCACCCAGTAGCTATTGGAAATAGGAAACAATATGAAAAATGGAGAATGAGCTTAGCTTTGACATTATTCTGCTCTTGGTGTCTGTGTATATCTCTGTGTGTGTGTGTGTGTGTGTGTGTGTGTGTGTGTGTGTGTGTGTGTGCATGTGTGCGCTTTCTTGTTCTCTCTGATGCAACCATATTCTAGAAAGAAAATATAGTTTTGTAGATATCTGAAGCCTTCCACTTCTTCAGGAGACAAATAGAGTGTCACTGACTCTGAAGAGTCACTCGTGAACTGAGGACAATGTCCCGGGAGACTTCTTCTCATCCCACAGTTCCTGGGACCGTCTGACTACGCCAAGCAGTCAAAATGGCTGCCATCCAGAGAGGGCTGGTGAGATTCCGGTGCCACTGACATTGGAGAGTCAAGTATGGCCTGAGGACAGTACCCCAGGAGGCTTCTTCTCATCCCTCGGTCCCCAGGGCTGGCTGCCTACACCAAGCAGTCATAATGGCTGCCTTCCAGAGAGGGATGGGTGAGCTCCTGGCTCTTGGCCACTGCTACCTCCTGCTGTAAGGAAGTCACACAGACCAGAGATGTCACCCTGAATGACGTTCTCTTTGGAGCTCTGCCAAGGAACCACAGAAGAGAACAGGCCACCTCTCTTACCAGGCCCAGGAAGGAGCTGGGGAAGAGGGGCTGCCTCAATTAGCACATCTTACTGGCAGGCACAGACTTCTTTTGTTCTAGAGACCCTGCCCACCTCCATCCTGACTACTGTTTTTGTTTGTTTGTTTGTTTGTTTTCCGTAAGAAGAGGTCAGAGACTGTCTGGCTAGACCACATTTTTAGACTTCAGTTCCTGCTTAGCTTTGCATGGGCCTCAGGCCCGTCCTTGTCAGAGCTACTTCATATGGGGCTTTGGGTCCCAGCAGTGCCCCTTCTTGTTTTGGCCAGTTCTTTTCAGGTGTCAACTCAGTGTTCACTGGGGAGTTCCTCATGAGTGTTCAACCATACGTGAGCCCAGGTATCCAGCCCCACAGGCTTCATCTTGCTGGGACCCAAAGCCCACCTACTTGTGCTGTCTGCAGAGCCTTCCTATCAGCCTGGGACATGGAAGGTGGTGCAGCCTCGTCTCTGGGCATTCGCAGGACATGTGGCTGCTGTCCAGCAAATATGCATGAACTGTTGGATGGCGTGGAATGCAACCTAAATAAGAAAGGTCTGGCGGTCTTTTTCCTGCCCCCTGGCTGCAGTAAAATTTGTAGGAACAGAAAAATGTATACCTCCCCCAAGCTTTGCGCAGGTACCCGAGCAGCTCAGCTCTGTCTGGGAGGACCCGCTGAGTCCATGTTCAGTCAGAGGATCAGGAGTGCTGGCCTTCCTCCTCCCACTGTGGGGCAACAGGTATTTCCTGGAGGAGTCAGGTTGCTGAGAGGGGGGCAGTGCTGTGGAGGTGGCAGCAAGGCTTCCCACGCATGCCCACGATACTGCTTTAAAAAGAAACTGCTAACCTCTCATTTCCTCCATACGGGGTATTGCTTCTAGCTGAATTCCTACCCATCATTTGAGGAAACTCTATTTTGCATGAAAATGTCACTCACTGTGCTAAAACACACACATACATACATACACACACACCACACACACACACACACACACACACACACACACACACACACACACACATTCTTTCATGGCATGGGATTAAAGTGAATTACAAACCAATCTATTCTTAGGACAAATTATTCCCATTTCTCCCTTTTCTTTCTTACCACCACCCTGCTAAAGCCACGTAAGCCAGTTAAGGATTAGGAAAACTTCAAATCACAAGGCAAGTAGAACCTACTAAAGGTTCCATTTGGGCCCAGCTGACAGCCCCATGGAGGTGTCCTACAGTATTCCACAAGATGACAGGATTAGGATTATTGTAACGAGGGTGATGAATTTGTTCATGAGTCCTTAAAAAAACAGAAAACAACTTGCTGCAGAGCTCATTTCATACCCTTCTCCCCACTCCAGATGCTTTAATAGCTCTTTCTTAGATCCAAACAGCCTCACACACAGCGGGCGTTCAACAAAAGCTTGTGAAATATGTTAGAGGTCAATCTCAGGCAGAGTCATCTTGAGTGAGAGTGGCCTTGGCAGTGAGAACCTTTTCTGAAGCTTCCAGACTCAGGATGTATGATCTGCCTTCTTCTCCTCAAAGCCAGCCTATTGGCTTCTAGGTCCCAATCCCGAAAGCAACACAAGGTAGTACCCCAAAGGGAACTATGGAGTCCATCCGTCTGCCTTTGAATCCCAGCTCTGATGCCTGGTAAACCCTGTTTCATTGGGCAAGTTATGCCTTGATTTTTCCTGTCAGTGAAATGGTGATGGCAGTAATGAGGCTTTCTGCACAGGGTGTTGTGAGGACTAGATGGAGCAAGTTACTTAAAGCACACATAGCAATCTCCCCAGGGCTTATAGCTATAGCTAATAATTCTGTTCGCATTCTCTAATGGCCTACTAGAAAGCCAGAAAAGATGGAATACGCCTTCTTATACTTTCATATAACTGGAGCCTTAAAAAAGAATGTTAATGGTCCCCTAGCTTGGCTCGTGTTTTAAAGATGTGGAGACTGAGATCCTGAAATGGCAACTGACTTGTTAAAGATCTCATGGCTAATGTCAGAGTGGATATGTACCCCAAGAGCGGCAAAACACACAGAGAGACTCAAGTTCTGATCTGAAAGGGCTGCAGCTTCACAGGAGATGTTGGTAGGGGGTTGACAACCACTTAGCAGAGTTCTATACTCGGCACCCTCTGTGTTTCTCTCAAGAGGATCTCACGACACAGCTGGAAAGACAGCAACGTATGACCGTGAAGGTGAATATCACCTATTGCGTTAAATAACATGCAGCCTATTTCCAGTAAGTTCCTGGGTGGCAGAATAGAGGGTGGTACTGGCGTCCTCATGACTCCCAGGATGGTCAGTTCAGAGAACACAGTAGCTGTGGGCCTAGTTCCAACCTCATCTCTCCCCACAGTAGCAGAGGCTGCTGTAGCAGGCTTCACATCAACCTAATTACAGTCGCGTGGGCAGGGAAAGAGGAGTCCTTTATCTGTCTGTGACTCACCAGGGCTTTCTTAAGAGCCCTCGCTGGCAGAGAAGGAAAGTGCACTAACTCCCAATCCTGCTGATTTTCCATCCAGGTGGCTTAGCAGCCCTTCCGGTTGGTTGGGTCTGTACTCTCTTTGATGCTCAGGTTCTGTCAGAGATACCCCACCTGCTCCATCTCTGCGGTTGTGCTTGTTCGGGCACATGCAAGGTAAGATGAGGATTAAGGAGGTTGTGGTAGGCGGGGCAGACTGGAGTCCTTGAGCGCGAGGGCCTCCCCCCGGGTGATGATCAAGTCCACCTGGGTTCTGCTTGTCCTGTTGACAATGGCAGCGGAAGTCTGCTGCTCCTGGAACTTCTGTCAGATGCTTCCGGCTTGACAGAGCTCTCTAGCACACCTCCGTGGCTGACGCTGCTGCGCTTGGCTCTGACTCTGGTCCCACCCGGAAGCTCTTCTTGTAAGGCCACTTGAGCTGCAGTGTAGGACCCTCCTGTGACTAGATTCTAAGCAGCTTCTAGATCCCAACAATGCCGCATGGTTATCAGGACATGAAAGACTAACCTTAAAGTCTCTGTTCAGTGCCGTAGCAAGAGGCCAAAGACTAACAATTTAAATAATAGATACATAGTTTTCACAGTTCTGAAGCCTACAAATCCCAGAGCAAGGTCCAGCAGGCCCAGGGACCAGTGAAAGCTGGTTTTTCTGGCTTGCAGGTTTTCACTGTGTTCTCACGTGGCCTTTCCTTATTATGTTCATGTTCAAATCTCACTTCCCCCTTTCTCTTTCTTATAAAACCACCACTTCTATTGGATCAGGAAATTAACTTCACCTCCTGAAAGCCCTATCTCCAAATGCAATCACAGTGAGGGGTGGGGCTTTAATCTAAGAATTTGGGGTAAAGGGTGACACAATCCTGTCCATGTCAGTTTCTTTCTGCCTGATTACAGTGTGAGGCCCAGTTCCCAGGGGAACTGGGAGGGAGGCTTTCTTTCCAGAGTTCAAAAATAGGCCAGAAGGAACTGTGGCCTTTCTTGGCCCTACATGTTGTCTGCTTGTGAAAAAATGATATGTATGTGGCTTGTAGATGAGGAAAAGAAACTAAGATGACATTCCTAACAGCCAAGCATTACACTTGAGACTTGGAAGACTTGAGTTTTAATCTTTTAATGATTTTCTGTGTGACCCTAAAGTGACATAATCTCCTCTTGGGCTTTATACCTTCTTTCTTAATATAGGAAGCTGTTGACCTGCTTCCTAAGGTGGTCGACAAGAGCTGGCAAGATGTAATTGTTAAAATCTTTTCTGTAGGTATAAAAAATCTGTTATATGCTATAAATAAAAACAATGCCAAAAACCATACCTCCTTTCAAATTCCATGACTGAAATCTCAGTTCCTATAGATTGTAGGATTGCTTAGAGGGGAAGCGAACCTTCTCATCAAAGGAGATAGAGGTTGGGGACATTTGCCTAAGCAAAGCGAGGTGGGTTCCACTAAATTCAGGACAACACACAGAACATTGCATGTAATCCTCCAGTGGCAGTTTGTCAAAGAGAAGCAAATCCTTCAGGACACTCTCTTTAATATACTTTTAGTAAATGTTTTATTGTATTGGATTATGGGAATTAGGGGAACAGAGGATCCATATCATATTTTTCAAAAGCAATATTTTTAGAATCACAAATTATATTGAAATTTTTATACCAAGAAAATAAAAACAAAGATCAGAAGAACTAAACAGCATTTATATATGTCTCTACAGAGATATATATGTATATTAGCAAATTGAAATATAGCAAATACACACAAAAACACCCACATAAAAGAGATGCAAATTATATTTTTGACACATTTTCAGCACAATCACCTAATACAATTTTCTTTTATAGGCAGAGGTAATAAATAGTGTAAATGTATATTTATGGTGCATTTGACAAATGCATTTGCTTTGAGTCAGAGGGAAAAGCTCCAGTGATTTTGCCGTCGAAATGCTTCCCATCTACCATGACTAAATTACTCTTCCTTCTTCTGAATTTCTCTCCGTGACACCTTTGGTGTCCGAGCTTGGTGCCCGCCGGGCACGAAGGCTGAGAACCACCGGAAGATCAGAATGTCCTTATGTTTGTGTATTTCCCTCCCATCTCCCTGAGACTGAGTACTTACTAAGAGCAAGGCCAGTATCTGCCTCTTCTTTGCAAATCCCTGAGCCTCCAGGACAGTGACTTGTATTTGGCAGGCATGTCATCACCGTGTTACTCTCTTTGCATGGGGACGTGACATGCAGGGAACCTGCCATGTAGTCTGGGCCATGCTTGCCATGTTTCGAAGACTTGAAGCAGTGATTTACTCTTAACCCAAGATGAAAGTGATTTGCAGATTAAAACGCAAATTAAATTCTTTCCTTGAAGTGTGTCTTTTCCCCTGTGTGTCATAGGACGGTGTAGATGTTGACAAGTTGGTTTGGTCAGAAAGCACAACTTTAGATTAAACAAGGGGAAAGGGACATGCCCAAACATATCCAGGTAGACAAGGAGCAAGCCCAGAGATCAGCTCTGGCAAGGAGGGACAGAAAATGAGGGTCTCTCCACCTCTCAGGCTGCCTGCGGGGAAAGTATGGGTGTGAGTTATTGCAAAAGAAGTTTGTGGGTGAACCTGTCCTCAGAGTAGGGGGAGAAAACATCTCACAGGGGCAGAGGAGTGGGGAGTCTTGAAAATAAGTGGTAACAGAACACGGGATGGTGTCAGACCCAGACACCCTTTTCCACCCAGTTCCCTGCCTTGGAGACAGTTTCAGAAAAGAAAGATTGGCTGTGGCAGCTAACTGTATAACAGAGATTTAGATAGAAGCAGCCCTTTCTCCAGTGCCATGAAACCAGAGGGATCCTGGAGGCAGTAAGTTTGTCAGGCATCAATGCTTTTCACAAAGGGACTTCAGAGAAATGGGAGATGGTCTTTCTTTAGGTGGCCTTTCCCCAATTCCCCACCCTTTGTTAGGACCCTGCTGCAGTAGGAGACCCTCATTAGGAAGAGCCAGGGGTTTTCTTCCTTTATATGTGCACGCCATTCTCCAGGCCTAGAAAGGAGACCAAAACCACCCCCACCGTGCTGCTGTGAACAGATATATTTAAATTTCTTTAAGCTTGGGTGACATCTTCGGATGAGAAGTTCTAAGTACCAAGAATTATTGTTATTACTACATAGTTACTGCCTAGCATGCAGCGAATTATCCTGCCCTGCTGTGTAAAAGATGTATCGTAGGATGGGAAAATATGGAGGGAGGAGAGGCATGGGGCCTGCGGGAGGGAGCAGAACGAATCACATTGAGTGGGAATGGGGGGCACCCCATGTGTGAGAACCTCTACAAGCCCCATTCTTGTAACCAGAGTCAAGAAATATTTTCTTCCCACTAAACATACATAAGATACCATGAAGGTGCTAAGACTAGAGAGGAAGCTTTGCATGGGGCTCAAAAGCAGGGGTTTAAATCCCAACCCCAACATTTACACGTGCTTTCGTGAAGCTCATGAGACTGCCATCAATTCGTGGTACCCAGTACATGCAATGCACTAAATAATTGTAGCAATTATTGTTACTATGAAAACTACTGTGATTAATAGACCTTGGTCCAGTTGTCAATGATTTACTGAAGGGTCTTTTACACAGGTGGAAGCATTACTTTCCAACAGGGCCAGGATTTCCTGGGAGAGCTCACCGTGGAGATCCAGCAGAAATGGAAGGCAGTAAAATGGATACCTCTCAGAATTGCCAAGGTCCCTGATGGGAGTTCTTAATTCAACCTAAAAAACAGTTGTTCAGAGGTAGCAGTCTTGCCAATGAGCTCTGGGTTTCTGTTAAGGAAGAGGAGCCAACATGGCACATGATGGATCCCTGGGGAACAAGACAAATAGCCTACATCCATCTCTTCAGCAAGAAATCTTGATACTATTTTGGAAAGCAGCGTTTCACCTTCTGATCTCCGTTCCTCCTTAAGGCATTAGAACTCGATACGCAGCTGAGTGGCCTTTATGGAAACTGATCATTTTAGCTTCTAGCATACACACAAGGCTGGGACAGCTCGTGGGCTTAGTTGGTCATATGCAAGCTTTGCAGGGCTTCGAGGAGCCTGCTGTAAGACACGTGAACCGTGGTACCGCTTGTGAGAGCTAATGAGAGAGGAGATAAGTCTCCAGGGAACAATGCCCAACAGCAGTGGGCAGAACTGTCAGGAGAAGCTAGTGTGTGCAGCTAGGGCTTGGACTCGGCCCTCTCCGCTGGGGTGCCCAGGGACCATTTATACCATTTCCTGGTAAGTTGTGAGCAACACAAAATGAGAATCTCTTGATCTAGAATGCAAATGTGCTCACATACCCAGAATAATGTTCTTATGTGATATGTGTATGCTGTTAAACCAACATAAAATAGATCAAGTCGTAATAATTAGTTGCCAAGTCCTCAAATGGGTTGAAGTCAGTTGCTGGATTGTTACCAGCCCAACTGCTTGAATTGATCGGATGATTGGAAGCATAGTACTAAAAGCCCCATCACAAATTAATTTAAAACAACAGACTTCACCCAGACTGAAACTCCAATGTTTGAGCCGCAAGGACCACCCCATTGTTGGACATGCCAGCTTCCTCCTCTTCTTAAATTCTTCTCACTTCCAGTGTTCCTTTTCTTCCACCCTACCTTGGTTTGTTCCTGAAATAGTAGGCCTTCAAAGCATGAGTGCAGTAACTAATCACTCAGAGGCATTAATTGAAAGGTTTTCTATCATTCTTCTTAAAGTCTCTGGGATCATTTCTCAAATTCCTCTATTCATTACACTAATAAAACAAAAACTCCACTTTATAAAAAATATAAATACCCCTTCTAAATAGAATAGGTTGCGAGCAGCTAAGCAACTTAGACTACTTGTATATTTTATTGATTCTTCTCTATTTCAGGAAAGTAAGACTGCTCAGAGGGCAGAGAAACACATCACGTTTCTAGACAAAGGATCAGTCTTACGTCACGTGCATGTCTTTCAGAAGGAGGCCATTTTGAAAACTTCTCTTCACCCACCATCATTCCAGAGCTTTAGTGAATTAATCCAGACTCAGAAACAACAACAGACAGCTACGATCATCTCTGTAGGTGGCAGAGTTTCACACAGATATAAAGAGGGGACAGCCATTAGTCTCTCTTAAGACACAGGCTTTACAAACTAGATGAACACTATGTTGCCTGTCTGCAGAGCAAGATTAAGGAGGTCGCAGTAGTGTGCAAGAAGAAAATGGGCTATTTTGAGTCCTTTTACTAAAAGCAATGGAAGAATAATTGGGTTGTCTGATGGACGAAAAGTTTTCTACAGATGACTGGTTTGTTTCTTAAAAAAAAAAATCACAAGAGAAGCAAACCATCTTGCATGCAAATAAGAGAAGCAAACACTTCTGTTTGTTGGAGATTAATTTTTATGGAAAGTTGTGGATTGCAGATCGCGATCAACCTGACGCGCGTTTGCTCTCCTGTTCCTTCCCTCACTTGGCTCTGAGGAGACGTACTTCCAAGCTGGAGAATTCATCTTGTCTGATTAATGGTGTGTACATAGAGATTTTAGTTTCCTCTTCCTTCTCTTGGTCCTTTTTATTCAGTTGTTTGCTGTGTTACCACCCTGCGGATAGATGGTTCTGCTGTGATAAATGTAAAGTTTGCATAAGCCATGTAACAGCAGGACAGCCTATTATCACTGTACATTTTCCATGGCTGTGCAAACCTCTGTAGGCTATTTTATTGCTAATAGATCCACAGAGAAACAGTAGTGATTTTACGACTCTTTTTAAAATGGAAATTCATGTTTGAGAAATACAACTGGGAGGAAACAGATGTAAACCACTTAAGCATTTGCAGAAAATTGAGATGCACACTCTTATTTACAGACCTACATCGCCTCCATCGCTTTAGTTTCAAAATTAAAATAAGCAATCTGTTTACCATGGGAAATGAGGAACTGTAAACTTGTTGTTTTTCCTTTTACATGGCAATGGCCGCCGTCGTTGGCTTTAACGGCAGAACTGAAGCAGGGTGGCAATTCTTTTCCCCTTAGATTTTATTGTCTATAACGCATTCTCTCTGTAATCTGCGTGAGAGGTAGGCAAGTGGGAAAGATTTTAGTGTAACAGTATGTCTGAATTCGTGTTATGCTCTAACAGCTAAAATGATTACCAGACACATTATAGGGATTTTAACCAAGTATTTAACATTACCTCTACATTGCTTAGATATCCGAAGAATCAAGCTGTGAAAAAATGCTTTTATCTGTCCAAACACAAAAGCAGAGCCCATTAAAACCATTTAGTCTTGTTTGGTCTTGACCTTCTTATATCTTAAGGAACTGTAAAAAAAAAATATTTAAAAAGTCATGTTTTAGCAAGGATATATAAACTGAGATATCATGAACCAATATGACAGGAGACATCTCAGATGCATCAGAGTCATCAGTGAAGTTCCTTATGACATGTAGAGGCTCCTGTCATTTTTTCTTTCATATTTATTTGTTTATTTTAGCTTCAGAGCTACCTCTTTTTGTTGTGGTAAAGTATGCATTATGAAAATTTTCAATTTTAACCACCACTAAGTGCACAATTGAGCAGCATTAAGCAAGCCCAAGTGGCCGCGCCTTCCTCACCACCAACCATGGCCAGGATTCTTTCATCTCTGACTGAAACTCTCATTGAAGCATTAACTTCCCATTCTTCTCTTTCTCCCGCCACTGGTAAACTCTATTCTACTTTCTATCTCTGCCAGTTTGTCAATGAGAATCTTTTGTTTTAATCACAAAGCTTTGTTTTCGACATGAAAAAAGGCTAAACTAGACTCTCTTAGAAATGGAAACTCATTTTAGAGACAAAATATGATGGATTTCAGACCTAAGTCACAGAATAGAACATGTCTCCAACACCAATGATATCTAACTCATTCACATCCCACAAGTCATGGCTTTTGGGTCACTTCCCAGAGGCACAGTGATCCAGACTCAGAACTCCCCCATCCTCTGTGTAAAGCCTGCCTTACTGTGACGGGATAAAGCACGTTTACAAACCTGTTTGCCATGCACTCCACCCTTGTGTTGGAGAAAGTAAACATCCTCCCTCTATTTACCTTATTATCTCATGGCCCATATGATGTATAGGGGTTTCCATTTATGGCCCTCGGGGATGTAAGCTAATTATAGACCCGTGTGGAAGATGCTCTGTGGCTCTATTGCAGTGGCTGCCATCACAGTCACAGTGGTTTTCCATGAGCTCACCGTGTTCTCTGCACTAGTGGGTATTGTCATTAATGACGGGGTAACACAGTGTTTGTATAATTAACTTCTGTCATCAACATATTACTCAAAAATTAAATAGCTTTGGGAATTTACCTAAGCATCTCTGATATTTTGCAAGGAAAAATGGATATTTGTTGAGAGAATAACTTATCAATGGAGAGCACTTTTGGTTTTATAGATAGATTGTGGCATTATCTTTGCCAGAACACTGTCACATACATTATTTACTTATTCTACACAGCAACTCTGTGGGTTCTCGAGGACACTGTACTCTACCCATTTTAGTGATGAAATAAAACATAAAGCATTTTGCCAACAATCATGGCACTATTACAGAGTACAATAGGCTCTTTTCATGAGCTATAACTTGTAGGATGTCATGACACAAGCATGAAATCCCTTTTATTTGAGAGGCTTAAGCTAGAAGATTGTGAGTTGAAGCTCAGTCTCGACAAACAGTGAAACTCTGTGCCAGAGAGAGAGGGAGAGAAGAGAGAATAGGAAATGACTCTTTCTTATACTCAAGGTCAAGCAAGTAATTGGAAACTTCACATCCAGAAAGAGGCAGAATGATGGAAACTTGCATTTCTTGAGCTTATACCAAGGCTCATCCTCTTGCGGTTATTGAGTTCCCAATATGTGAATTTATCTCATTTAATTTTCACAGTATTACCAGAGGTGGTGCTGAGATCTCATTTCCAAATACAGGCCCCAACAACGTGATTGGTCCATGTTTTATAGCTTCTGAGAGAACAAGAGGCCAAACAGAACCTATAAGATATAAGTCTTATTCTCTTTGTAAAACACAATACAGTAATTGCTGAATTCATAACTCAGTGCAATTACCACGTTGGCAAAGGAGCCCCGAAGGTGTCCTGTGGACACTGGGTCCTTTGAAGCACGCTTTTGCCAGTAAAGAGCTAAGCCAGGCTAGCTGGAATTGCAGGGGGAGTAGTGGTCATGACTCCATTTCTGGGGTTCCCATTCATCTCTACAGAAGCAACTTCGTCTCTGCAGATCTGTCGGTCCCTCCAAAACACAAAGAAAAAGCTGCTGCTCTAGAGAATTTTCTTGCTAAGTCATTACTCTCCTATGATCTCTTATCTGTGGGATACCTTTCAAAGTCACAGAAAGCAAGAACAATACTAAATTCCATTTAAACACTGGCAAAAAGCCAAATCCTCGGAAGCCAGTATACTTTGGAAAGGCCGCCTGTTCCTGTTTGCTAGTTTTTCACCTTGAGGTGCCCAGAGAGAGACAAAAGAAATCTAGCTATGCACAGCCAGAAGCCTAAAGAGTCCTCTAGCCAGAGCTATCAGCCTCCCAGGCGTTGGGTCACTGCGAGAAGACACACACGTGTGCGCACAGATCCCACGGGCAGCCGGCTGTGTTTATCCCTTAATTACAACCCCTTCTACTCTCTTGTGCAGAGGAGTTATTGAGCCCCACATGGTTCCAAGAAAGCGAGAGGAGGATTTCTCCGTGGCAGACTTTGTGTCTCCAGCACCCTTCTGAGAAATTCTGTTCAACCTTTGAATTGTCATCCAAATTCATTCAGCAGAATCAGTCCCAGCAGGGGCCTCAAACTGTTCCCTCTAGACTTTCCAACATCATCCTTTGTTATCATAACAAAACTATTTTTCTCTGCCTATGAAGTTCTTCATTGGAGGAACGATGATCATTTGTTTTGTTTTGGTGTAGTCCCAGATGTGGTTTAGCACCCCTACTGTTTTAGAGCCTCTTACCAGCTAGTCTCCTAATCCAGCTCTGAGGCACAGACATGCTGAGACCCATTGAAAGACACCACACGCGTGCTCGCGCGCACACACACACACACACACACACACACACACACACACACACATACACAAGCTACAAATAGGCTAGGGCTTTGTGGGCAGGGCACAGATGCTGGGTTCTCCATAGGACTTTGTCCCTGTTTCTCTGACTTCATGATTTAATGACCATTGGCTGATTCTCCTGGTTCTCTCAGCCGCTCAGAGCCTCTGATGCCTGATCCGTGGGTTAGTGGAAAGATCACCAGAGTTGTGGGCAGAACCTGGGAGCACCATGTCTGATCACACATTCAATACATTTCTTGTTTTAATCATACCGAGCTAATATTTTTATTCCATCTTGCACAGAAGTTCTGTTGATGTCTCTTGCTCAACTGCTGTTTTTGGTAGACATACTTTTTATTCTTACAGATGGATTTTAAATACTTGGCTCACAGGTTCCCCTTTAATTGTTTTTCCTCCAATTTCCTCTTTCCAAGCTCTTGCCGTATTTTATGTACACGGCTAACCTACAAAAGGAGCCAAATTCTGAAATAGCTATGTCTCCTCATATTTCTTCAAGAAGCACAAACATTCACAAGTTTGGCATTTCCATTTGCAAACTTCAATCACTGTGTCCCTTTTTATGCAGAAGAAGATTTTCAATTAGTGTTTACTCAATAAATGAGTGGAGCCACGTGTTCCATCTTCCCACACATCTATACTTGGTGGGAAATTGCCTGTCTCCCCTGTGGGCCAACAGAAAGAGCTTTATCCGAGCTTCTTTCACGGAATAAAGATCTCGTTTTCCAAAGTGGATCTAACATTAAAATGTCTTCCATTTATATCATCACGGGTGTCTGTGGAGCCTCGCGTGAGCTGAAGACGCCAGAGGGGCAAAGAGTGTGAGTGCCTGAGAGATAAGTCACAGGGGGCGAGGAAGGAGTCAAGCAGCTTGTGGAGAAAAGGAGGGTGAGCAGAGAGACCTTGGCAACCCGTCACACAAGCAGCCATGTCACACACGCAGCTGATCACGCAAACAGCCGGTCTCATAAGCAGCCACATCACACAAGCAGCCACATCACTCAGACAGCCACATCACTCAGACAGCCACGTCACACAAGCAGAGAGGCCTCAGCAGCCAGTCACACCAACAGCCAGTCACATGAGCAGCCACATCAACTTTGCTAAGACAAAATTAAATGTCCAGTGAGACCCTTGCCCTGTTACCTTTCCCCTTCTTGCTTTTGTTTGTCCCCTCCCTGAGGTTCCTGGTTCCTGGGTCCCCTTCCTTGTCGAGGATGCTGAGACATTACTGTCTCTTCTGAGGTGAGCCACCGCATCTTCCTGACCATGTGGGCTCCTTCCCAATGGTCTTTCTCTTACTCTGTGGGTGCCCTCGGGTGAAGAGCCCAGGCCTCCCTCTCCTTGGCACCCTGGCCAGTGTGGCTTTCCCCCGTGCTGTCCTCAAGACTTCGCCGGTGGCCTTCCACTTCCTGCTCCAGGGCAGGGACACCCTCACCTACGCCCTTCCTCGTACTTTCCAAATAGCCAGAGCTCATCGTTATCCTCCTGCGGCTTGTCTGGAAGATCAAGAATGATGTGGCCAGTCCTGGCTTGTCCTCCATCCCTGGTCCTCAGGCATCTCTCTGCCAACACAGCCTAGAGCTCAAGCTCTTCTCGCTTCCTGCTCTGGCTCACTTGCCCATCAGAAGGCAAGGACCAGAAGGCTCCTGATTGCACCACCAAATCCACACAGATTCGTCCTGTCCCCGCTGTTCTGGAAACGTCCTTTCACTTTTCGCCATCTGCAGGTGATGCCCAACACTCCCTCCTCTCCCTCCATCCCTCTCTCCCTTGTTCTTCTTCTGTGCATTCTTGTCCCTTCACCAGCTCCTCCCAGACACACGATTTTACTGAGGTTTTCCAGCACCTTGTGAGGTGAGGAGAGGTACCTACCCTCCCTAGAGACATGGTAAGTTCCTCCTCCTCCAGGAAGCCTTTCTGGATCCCTCTGGTACTCACTGACTTTCTGTGAACACACTGCCCCTAGTTTCTGTAAGTCTTCCATGCTGCCTTGTGGCATTTTTTATATTACTGTTAAACATTTTTATGAGTATTTCAAATGTTTAAAGCTTTTATTTCTTTAAATTTAAATTTTCTTGAAGAGGTTTATACTTCTGAATATTCCTTATACTGCCTTGACTTTAGTACATTAAATATTTAAGTTCTGGTTAGATAGCAAAATAAACTTTATTGAGTGACCAAAGCAAGAGGACTGGGTGAGCTATTTTTATAATCACCAATCAGGCTCCTATTTCCAAACTAGTGAATGAACCAAGAAGCTGACAGTGAACAAGACATCCTTTAGCCTATAATAAATTTTTTTCAGCATGACTCTTAATGGCTTGGAAGTAATTTTTAAATTATAAAACAAGTTCTTAGTGGGCAGCAGTGTTGTTCACCAGCTGAGCCCATGCGTATTATGGACTGAATCACATCCCTCCCAAATCCTTTGGAAACAAGGTCTTTAAAAGGGTGATAGATTACAGTGGGATCATTGGTGTGGTCCTTAATTCAACATGAATGGTGTTCTTATGAAAAGAAAAACTAGGAAACTGAGCAAGTCACCTCGTTACCACTGTGACCGAGCACCCGAGGAGAGCTGTCAAAGGAGGAAAGGTATTTAGGCCACGGTTTCAGAGGTGTCAGTCTGAGGTCAGCCAGCTCCATTGCTTTTAGGCTGTGGCAAGGCAGAAGCACCATGGCAGAGGGCATCAGGGACGAAAGCTGCCAGGACACAGCGACAGAGAGCCGGAAGGTAGGCACGGCCGGCTTCCTCCTTCCATTGGTGTTCCCTTTGAGCCACATCTATTGGATAGGGCCACCCACACCGAAGGTGGGTGGGTCACTCCCTCCGATTGGCTCCTGTCTCTGGAAGCACCCTCAGCTCCACCCACAAACGGACCTTATTAGTTTCTTAGGTGTTTCCCAGTCCAGTCAGATTGACAGCCAAGATGAACCATCGAAGACACAGAAACACAGAGAGACCAGACGTGTGCACGGGTTGGACAGTGACTGACCTGGCCGTGCGAGGACACAGCAAGAGGCAGCCTGGGCAAGCCACGAGCAGTGGCCACAAAGGAGATCCTGAGAATGCCTCAGTCCTGGATGTCCCACCTCCAGAAGCAAATTTCAGTTGTTTCACCGTGTGAGTTTGTGGCCTTAGAAGGATGAGGCCGCCAGGACAGAAGAGCTGCGAGCTGGAGGCGAACAGCCTGCAAAGCTCCTCCTCCTGTCAGCCCACGCCTATTAATTCTAATTCCATGGCTGATTGACAGGAGGTGGAGCTTTGCTCTGCCCTCCCCTGCTACTGCGATTTGCCTTTTCAAAGCTTACTGCCAAGTACATCCCCCTCCCCATCCCTGGACAAATGGTCTTCAGCTGAACCAATCCCTGGTGTCACATATGTTGGGAACTCCTTGTCTAAACCACCTAAACTGTGGTATTTTGTTATGGCAGCCCTACAAATAGATGAAACATCGTATGTACCAAAAACTGAAGATTCTTTCTGTGACGGTTACAGAGCTTCCATAGAGAAGTTACTTATCTGTGAGTTTCCTTATCTGTATATAGAGGGTAGTAGCCCCTCTGTCTCTGTGTCTGTGGGAGGATTAGATGAGACAGTGCAAAGCAACAGCACAAGCCTAGTATAAACTCAACACTATTCCTTATCTATTACTGTAGAAAATCAAGAAGAAAAAAAGTATGCATTGTTCCATCACTAAAGTAGAGCCACTATACACATTTCGGTAATCCTCCACACATCCTATTGTTAAACATAATTGTGATCGTATTGTATTTGCAATTTTAGGCCCTGCTTTGTTTTATTCTGCATTGTATTCTGAGCATTCCCTTCAGTTACTAAAAATAAAGGATAAAAACTTATTTCAGAATTAGAGAATTAGAATAAGGCAGTTCCTCCAAGAACTTGTAAATAAGGAAAATAAGCTCGCCTTCAGAGAGTACAAATTTACAATCAAAATATAATGGATCCGATTGATAAATACATTAAGTATAAGGTGGATTAAAGCCAAGAGATATAGTCTCTGAGAGACAGACAGCTTCTCAGTCCTGTGGCTGGGATTTGTCAGATGGGGTTTCTCTGTTCCAGAGGGATGTGCTCCTGGAGGGACTGGAGGAAGGAGGGCCACAGAGGCACTGCTGGGGCTGCCTCTGCTCCCAGGGTCAGGGTCATGGTGCAGCTTCAGCATTAAGAGCAGGGCTTTGGAGTCGAACCATCCAGAGGCGAATCCAGGCCTACAACCGATTCAGCTGTGGAATCTTGGGAATGCTCCTCAATCTCCTTGTACTATTTTTGTTATCTGTAAAATGAATCTAAGGGGAAGGCAGAACCTAATTCATTTTTTAAATAGCTGAAACGAGGGCTGGTCTTATGAATTCTCAGTAAATGTTAGCTTCTCTTTCCTATTCAGGGGAGAAGGAATCTGAGAAAACTGGTCAAGACCATCCTAAAAGCATATTAAACTGTATGGTCCTGGGGCTGCCAAGTGCTCAACTCCTCTAGACCTGTGTTGAAATGTCACACATACAAGTTGCCTGACTGTGCTCCCTGACAGGACCTGCTGAGCAGAAGACTTCCTTGACATGGACGGAGGGTTCCCCTTCCTCTGACCATTGCATTTCTCACTGTGGCTCTGCCTCTTACCAATTTGCCTGGGCAATTATTAAACTAGGCAGTCTGTTTTCTCACCTGCATTAATTGGACAATGTCACCCAGGTCCCATGAGGAGACCAAGAAGATCAGTGGTAGTAGTAATAATAAGCACTAATAAATTCAGAGCCTAGCATAGGTGCTTTGCAAATATGAGCTCATCAAATGGGACACTGACAATTCCTTGGTGTAGGACTTAGTACACAGTAAACAGTCAACAAATAGTAGCTGGTAGATGAACGCCGTGAGTAGTCATGCACTTCCCACACAGTTCATGTCTAGGAGGATAAGATGCTGGTTGTTGCTAGTCTAAGTATTCCAGGGTGTGTGGCAGACATCTGATCACAAAATAACGTGCTCAAACTTGGTCAGGCATGTCCATTCCTGTGAAATAAATCCCCTCCCAAGTATGTTAGCAGTCAGATTTCAAATCTTTAGAAAAGAAGGTCAAACTTTTATTTATTATGAAAGATTTTACCAAACTAGTGAATTAAAGAGATCGGTTGCTTGCTTGCTTCCTTCAATTTCTGCTCTAGTAAAGGTTGTTTGCCTTGTTTTGTTTTGTTTTGTTTTGGCAGAATTAGGGATTGAACCTGAATTTTTACACCAAGATACCAAGCTACATTCTCTCTCTCTCTCTCTCTCTCTCTCTCTCTCTCTCTCTCTCTCTCTCTCTCTCTCTCTCTTCCTCTTCCTCTTGGAGACTGACACTCACTAAGCTGCCAACTTGCCCAGGCTGGGCTTCTACTTGAGATCCGTCAGCTTCAGCCTCACAGTGTTGAGATTACAGACTTGCACCACCACAACCAACAGAAGTTTATTTTTAACAGGTAATATAGTTCATTGTTCAAATTTCACATAATTTACATAACTATTTCTATACTTTAAAACATCTAGGCTCAACCATTCCCCCCACCACACACCCCAACTTTTTAAAACCACATTACAAAGAACACTGATGCATAGAAAAGGCTTTACTCTTGTGTCTGTTTTCTCTTTGATGAGGCTGCAGGAATATTTTCAAGGGTGCTCAGTGAAGCCAGGATGAGGCTGATCAGCAAGTTCAAGGCTTGCCCTTGAAAGATCCTGAAGAAAGGAAGTGGGTTTTCTCGTCCCCTACAGCTGGCCCACGTGGTTTGCCACAAGCTCTTCAAAGATGGGAGCGTTTGATCCCACTTGGAGGGTGGGGCGGGAGGGTAGGAGGGGAGGATGGAGATGGGTAATAGGGTAATGCAGCAGAGATTCGGGAATGTCCCCCTGGGGTGCGCAGCGAGTCACTTCGAAAGCCATTTACAGGGAACACAGCTCCTAACTCATCCCCTCCGACTCTAATCACCCAAGCTGGTTGCACAGCAGCGCTTGGGAGACTTTGCCTTCCACAGTCATGTCTTAAGGGGGTGCGCGTGGGGCAATCGGGGCCCGTGAGAACATAAGTTAAGGTTATTGCTTCCTGCTGCGTGCCCCACGCACACGCTGATTAGTGCACTGAAGAGCTCTCATTGACATTTCGCAGCTTAACATAAAGATTTCTTGCGCATAGCTCAGGAAAGAGAGACAGATTTTCAAACAGCTGTCTAATATCTCTGTCAACATAGAAATTAAATAGATTTAGGAACTTCAGAAAAACATGAGCCCATTTAATGCCCAGTAATGATCAATTCCAATTTCCAGTTGCAGAAATAGGAATTGTTTTCTATGTGTTCTATGGGTTATTCCAAATAAACATCTGGCATTGTTTTATTTTTTTAATCGTTTGAATGGTGATATTATAAGGCTATCTGCTAATCTGTCCAGCTATGGAGCTGATGATACCATGACAATATTGAAACAAACCCAAAGTTCCAACTTCCAACTGAAAACATTAAATTGTTTTAAAGCAAGCATTTTCACTTTGGTACGAATCAACTTCGGATTACCAACTTCCTCCAAACTCATTAACATGTTTGGTTTTTTCTCCTTGGTGATAACAAAAGACAAGAGGCCATGTGCCTTCCGTGTCAGAGATGTGCTTGTGGTGAAGGCCATCGGCGCTCTGTTCTCCACACAAGTACAAGAGGGAATCCGAACAAGACCCATGAGGACTCGAATCCAATACTTCATTTAATTTTTAACCTTCTATTGTGTTTTGGGATGACTTGACTTGTGAGAAAAAAACCCTTTGAATGTCATTCCCATTGTTAACTAAATAAGTCCTGTATTTTTCAACCAAAAGAGAGAGAAAGGGAGGGAGAGGAAGAGAAAGAAAGAGAGAGACAGTTCACATCACATGGAAGAGCGCTCCTACTCTTCTGGCTCTAACTCTGATGTGAAGTTTTTTTTGAAGTTGATGTCTTAATTTGAGCTCAGTGGAATCCTTATTCTCATTTACTTGCCATGTGAAGTAAGAGGGGTAGAGGGTTTGGCTAATACAGGCTCACATTCCCACTCTGCTCCTTTCTAACTCTGTGGCCTCTGTCAGCGTGGTTCCCTTCTCTGAGTCTCCAGTCTTCATTTCTAATGTAGATTGAAGATAAAACATTATCAGTATTGAGACTGGCTCAGTGGCAGAGCACGCGTTCGGCACAACAAGGGTCTAGGTTAGTCCTCAGGACTAAAAGACCAGAAAGATAACATGGTACCAATGGTACCGAATGAGATCAACTGGACATTCTCATACACACCTGTAGCTCCAGAGCTTGGGAGGTTGGGGCAAAAGGATCACAAGTTTGAAGCCAGGAGCTAGAAAAATAGCTTAGTGGTTAATGTGCTTGCTTAGCAACCTCAAGACCCCGAGTTCAATCGCCCAGCAATTCCCCAGCATCACATAAAGCTGGGCAAAGTAGCACGTGCCTGTAATCCCAACACTTCGAAGCTGAGGCAGGAGGATGGTCATGAATTCAAGCCAGCTTGGGCTCTTGTAGTGATGTCAGAACTAGCCTGGACTGTAGAGTAAGACCCTGCCTCAAAAAGAAGAAGAAGAAGAAGAAGAAGAAGAAGAAGAAGAAGAAGAAGAAGAAGTAGTAGTCTGAGGCCAGCATGAGTTACACAGCAAAGTCAAGGCTCTGTCAAAAAAAGAAAAGCACTCAGACCATCCATATTGAGTCTCCATAAACAATAGGCATCTCCACCATGAGGGACAATGTAAGGCTACACACCCCTCACCACTGTAACAGCCAGCTCAACACTGAGCTGGAGTAAAGGAGCGGGGCACGCTAGGCCACGCGCCTGCAGACCCTATCTGGAGAAACAGTAAGAGCAAAGGCACCTTAACTTAGATCCAGGGCCAGCCTCTCGCCTCTCGGAGGAGCATCTCAAACAAATGAGCAGTCCAGAAAGAAAACACATGAATTTGGAGTCAACAGGCCTAGGCCTCTGCTGAGAGCAATAGAAACTAATCAAAATTATAGATCATTTTAATAAGAGGTCACTTTGGAACCCCGAGGACAGTTATAGTTGATTTAGGCTGGTAGAAGGATTGTAAAGAACGTATGCCTTCGGTCTTTAAGTCCTATAGCTTCCTTTGGGTAATTATAAAGAAATACAGCGGCAAATAGAATTATGACTCTCCATGACCTTCCCTGGCTGCCGCCACACATCTGGGCCCATCAACGCCAGTAACTACATTCAATAAAAACGTGGTATAATGTGGTTTTTCTACTGATTAGAGAGCCTGTCTCCACCCGAGGGATATAACCACATTCCTCAGCACCAGATACTATTTCAAAAACCACTTTGCTGTACCCAAACCAAGTCTCCCAAAACAACAATCCCATTTTCTGTCCTCATAGGCAATGCAGCACATGGACAAACAGTGCTGGCTCAAAATCTCATCTCTGCCTCATCCTCATCAGGGCTGTGTGGTAGATGCCACTGGATGGAGCAGGAACATGTGCCAGGACCTGCAGTGTGCTTGGTCTAGAGCCTGGCACCTAGGAAGTGCCCAGCAAAACGCTGGAATGGCTAGTAGCTACCCACATGCGAGTTACACCGAGTCCAGTAGAAAACGCAAAGGGTAACTTAACATTGGGTAAGTTACATTTGCTTTAGGTGGAGGTGTCTTGGAGCTAAGGGAAAGCTTTTAAAGAACCATGAACTCAAAGCAGAAAGGCCCAAGGAGTTTCTTTTCATGCCCTTTGGCTTGATTTTCAGAAGGAGCTGTATTTACAGTGGAAACGGCGGGTGGTTGACGAGGAGAAGTGATCAGACTGCCAAGAGCGTCAAGAATTATTTTTTTTTAGTGATGTACATAAAAAAGTACATATGTGGATATGCTGTTTAAAGAAGACGAAGAAAATGAATACGTACACATCTCTACCCGCTGTATAAGATCCTGCCAATAACTCCGAGCCGCGCTGAGGCCCACCCTGGGACGCGGCCCTCTCCACGCGTCCTTGAGGTAACAGCGCTTTGTGGCGACCCTTCCCCAGCCTCACCTAGAGGTCTGTGCGCCTCCCTCAAGAGTGTATGCTTCCGGCTGCTCCCCTTCTCTTCCCTGAGCACAGCAGGGCCTCCGGCTCTGGTCCCTTCGCTATCACTGCTGCTCTGCGCGGTGCAAACGTAATGCAACTCACTCCCCCTGCCTGCTGTGCGCGGACCCTGCCCGTCTGTTCTGCTCACTGTGGGCATTCTCATGTCGGAGCAGTACAGTAGCTTTTCAAGGGTCTTTATGATGAACAGTTTCGGGATTTCAATTAGCTTCATACCTGTTTAGATTACAAGGCTTTTCTCTGTACTACCTTTTCTCCTTTAATCGTTTACTGTGGCCGATTACAGTAACAGATTGTTCTAATATTGAACTTTACCTGGTGTCTTCTTTGTTCCTGAAGTCAATTTGCTTTTATTTGTGCTTCTGGGTCTTGATTAGTCTTTGTCTAGATTTACGGGTTTTTTTTTTTTTTTGGGGGGGGGTGGGGACAAGGTCTCACTCTGTAGCCCAGGCTGGTCCTGAACTCACTGGTGTAGCCTAGGCTGGCCTTGGACTCAGGACACACTGCCTCAGCCTCTCAAGTGCTGGAATTACAGGCGTGCATTGCCACGCCTTATGTGGTACTGGGGAATCGAACTCAGAGCATTCGCTTGCGGGGAAAGTGCTTTAACTTCTGTGTCATTCCTCGAGCCCCCCACCTCATCCCTTTTTTGAGACAGAGTCTTACTCTGCAATCCAGGCTGGTCCTGAACTTACTCTGGACAACCTCTCTCTCTCTCTTTCTCTCTCTCTTCCTCCCTTTCTCTCTCTCTCTCTCTCTCTCTCTCTCTCTCTCTCTCTCTCTCTCTCTCATACTAGGAATTGACCCCAAGGCCATCATGCTGACCTACATTGCCAGACTTTTTATTTTTGATTTGAGACAGGGTCTTTTTAACTTACCAAATTGTCTAGGCTGGGTTTGCCCTGCCTCGGCCTCCCAGTGTACTGGAATGCAAGGTCTGTGTCACCTGCCCACCTCTCTCTCAGAGCAGTCTTGTCAGAGACTGCTTACATTATTGGTCTTTGGGTCAAGTCACTCTTTAGCTTAATCTCCTTTGCAGTACTTCTGTTGCTCTTATTTCAGTGATTTCTATCCATCACTGTTCTTTTCTTCTATTTTACTTATATTTGAGTTTTTATGTTACTTTTCTAATTTCTTATCATTCTTTTTAAGCCTTTTCTCTTTATAGTTTAATGTTTAACTCACCTCATTTCATTCTTTTAAAATTAAATTTTATATTTTGAGATGATTATAAAGTTACATACAATATAAGAAAGATTACAGAAAATTCTCTGTGTTCTTCATCCGGTGTCCCCGGAGGTGACGTATGCAGAATTACAGAATAACCCAGCCCGCTGCCATCAGCACCGAGTCCTGCGCTCAGCTCGGTGGCAGTCCTGTGAATTCCCTCCTGTCTTTCTCTTCCACTTACCATCAGCAACTAGTAATAACTTAGTTGTCTCTAGTTGTGGCCCTGAAAGGATGTAATAAAAACGGATTCATGTTGGGCATGACTGGGATTGATTATTTTTACTTGACATAATTATTTCATTGTCAAGGTTCACGTAGGTTGTTATATGTATCAATAGTTCTTTTTACTGCTGAATACTATTCCATGGTGTGGATGTACCACCGTTTGTATAACTACTCACCATTTGAAGGCCATCTGGTGAAGGTTTTATTCGGGTTTCATAATTGCATAGGTAGTTTTTTTAATTGCCAAACTACTTATTTTCCATAATTGCATATCCTTTTGTAGCCCTATGAGTCATGGTATAAGCAACCCGTTCTCTCCACATCCTCGTCAACATTTGATGCTATCACTGTTCTGTATTTTAGCCATTTTGATGAACCAAGAAAATTTTATCGTGTTTTTAATCATTCATTTCTCCAAGGGGTAACGATGGTGACCATTTTCTCATGTGCTTATTTACCTTCTAGTGATGAAATATATTTTGCCTATAATATAATTGATCTGTTTTTTTACAATTGAGCTTTGAGAGTTCATTTATTTTAAATATCAGTTCTTCATTCCACAAGTTTTAATTAATAATATTTCCATTTTTCTTTCTTTAAGTTCTAAGCATCTTCAAATTTCCAACACGATTCCTTTTTGAATAAATGGGTTATTTTAAAGACTATATTTCAAAACAAGTTTCTTTTTCAAAATCACCTTTACAATTTATTTATAACTTAATTTCATTGTAGTCAGTGAATCTGACTTTGCTTGTACCAACAATTTGAAATATGTCAATATCCAATTTTGGCTTATTACTGTAGTTGATTATCACAAATTTTTTCTCTATTCTTCCAAATATTTTCTATTCTATGATTATTGAGGATAGTATTTATTGTATATCTATTAAAGTAGGCTGTGTTACTCAGTCCTTCTATATTCTTACTGCTTTTTCTTCTGATTAGCACATGATAACAGGAATTGGTCCAGAACTTATGAAATTACACCAGAACTATTAAATATAAGCATTTAGGGGAGCCAAGGGAGGGGCTGAGTGAACATAGCCACCAGATCTGTACTTGTTTCAGACAACTCCAGTTGCCACAAGCTAGAAAGACCTTGGGTCACCAAAAGGACAAGACCAAATTGGAATCCTGACTCTGGCTGATATTGGACTCATCAAAATCATCCACAAAAGTCATTTTCCCAAGACTCAATTTCCTCAAATGTAAGTAGAAATGATGTCTGTTCACAAGGTCACGAGACTGAGTGGCAGATGCCTTATCACAAAGTCGGCATTTAGTCAATGTTAGGTGAGAGTCCCTGATTTTTCTTTTATATCTTCATGATCTTCCAACAGAATGCGTCACACATGTTAAGTCCTCAAAAAATAGTTGTTGAATGGACAGATTCCTAAAATATAAGTGGGATGTAATCCATTGAAAGATAAACAGATGTTTATCCTGTCTTTGAGATCTCACTTGTCCATGCTCAGCTATGCTGGGATTTCAAAGCAAATGAACCAATAATAGTGGTGAGGACAAAACCCTAAATATTGAAGAGACAAATGAATTGTTGAAACTAGCCTAGTGTGTGTGTGGAAGTTCAAATCACCAGATATGAGGCATTCACAAGAAACATGGTCCCAAGTATTTACAAATGTTCTTTAAAATTTAAGCTCATATTTCAGTTGCATTCAAGGATCTGAATATCCAAACCAAGTAATTCTAGTGCTTAATTATTGCTGGTATTTTTCATTTTTAATGGAGTCTTCTTTGGAATCACAGAGGTTGAGCCATTCTTGAGGACACAATGAAGGCGAAACAAGATGGGCAGGCCTGTCCGCAAAGAGCCTCACTAGCTTGGGTAGCCAGCAGAACTCCAGGGTCACCGTAGCCGTCAAAGCCTCAAGTGAAGGAATAACTTCAGAAACTCTAATTTAAGAGCCAATCATTTAAAAAAAAAATCAGGATTTAAAGTTTTTCAATACCTTTATCTTATAGTTTTTAATGAATGAGAATTAGGCTATCACTTAGGTTAAGTATACAATCTTCTTTAGGTGATAAAGTCCAGCCAGTAGCCAATTATGTTCTAATCTGCTTAATGAAATATCCTAATAAAAATCAGATCAATAAATGTTTGTATTCTTCACACCCTTCATTAATGCATGGTGACAGGAAATGCCTTGTCAGGGCCCACGCATGTTTACGTAAATTGACATTACTCAGGTTCTTCTGACTTGCCAATTTACAAGCTACCACTTTTCATAGTTTTCTGCAATTTAGAAGCAAAATCTCTTGTTCAGTTTGAGTTTCTAATATTCAAACTTATCTAGATTTTAGTCATCAAAAGGAAATTAGTTATCCACCACTAAGCATCTTACATGCAAATTTCATGCTGTTGTATCAAACTCAGCATTGCAAATCTGTGCTGTGCCAATTTGCTGCTATTTTAAAAACGTATTAACTGAAGATCTGTGAAATAAAGTTGAAAACTTCTCCAATTTGTGGGTTGAATGAAGCAGTTCCAAAGTCTGAGAGTTCTCACTACACAACTTTATCTTAACGTCTCTCTCTATAGAGAATGTGCTATGTTTTTCTCCAACTCCAAAAAAGGACCGAGCAAGTAATGAATAAGCATGCCTCAGTGAAGCAACTTTGACATCGCATCTAAGTTTATGCGTTAATTAAGATAAGATTGTTCTAGTCCCCCAAAAGAGTTTTTTCCCCTTTGAGCAACTAGGCTGAAATATAGTATAAAAGTGTATGAACACTCCGTTAAATGCACAGATTTAACCCTGCTGTTTTGCTCCTAATCATTATTAATTGCCTCCAGTGGTGGACATTAATTTCCCTACTGAAGCAACATGCATCTTGAGCTTGGGCATATCCTAATACATCAAACGGGACAGGTGATATAATTCAGCTGATCACAGCTGGAAAGGAGACAGCCACCCACATGCAGGCAGTCTGTCAACCTTAGTTACACGGCAGACACCACCACAGCCTTCAGAACAACATTGTACATTTATCTCTGGGGATAACTTTACAAGAAGTATGGCTGCTTGGCTCATCCTATTTAATCTGTTATTGTCTTAGCAGCTGTAAGAATGGGACAGTTGAAATACAAAACCTCTGAATTTGTTGGTAGTTGTTGAAAGAGGAAAATCAAAGACATATGGTCAGGCTCATGGCACAGATAAAACTGATAAGTGCCTTGCTCAGAGTGGATTACAGTATTTTAAAAATAGATAACATTGAAGGATTTAGAGTGTGTCACTAATAATGTCCAGCTTTGTTCTATGGGCCTTCAGGTACATGTTAACAAGTTGCCCATAGTACCTCGCCTATATATATGATTTCAGTTCTTTGGAACAAATTTATTGGCTTTGTTATTCTTGGAAATTAGCACTATGTTCCTTAGTAGTAACATAGAACACAGCTAACATGGATGTTAGAGCTCTAAGCAGTTGGCTGAGAGAAAGGAAACAGAACAGAGGCTATATCACGGCTGACATCAAAACTATGACACGGTGTAAACCACTTCCCCCATTGAGCCTGGCCCTCACTTCCACTCATTCTGGTTTAGAAAAATGCAAACCAAAATTGCAATGAAATACCACTTCACACTCATCAGGGTGGCTACTTCCGAAACATGAAATGAAATTTGGCAAGGATGTAGAGAAATTAGAATCCTTGAACACAGTTGCTAGGACTGTGAAATGGTACAAGCACAGTATGGTGGTTCATCAAAAATTAAAACTTTAGATTCACATGACAACTGAATGAATGTGTGACTCAGTAATTCCACTTCCGGAATTCTCTCTCCAAATTTTCTTTCCAAAAGAACTGAAAGCAACACCTCAGAAAGATTTTTACACCCATGTCTAGAGTAGCATCATTCACAAAAGGCAAGAGGTGGAAACAAGCCACACCCCTCAATGGGTGAACAGACCAATGGGTGGAAGCAAGCCATGCACTCCAGTGGGTGAACAGACCAGCAAAATGTGGTTTATGTACGTGTCATCAAGCATTATTAAGTCTTGGAAAAGGAATAAAACTCTTATGCATGCCATGACGTGGCTGAACCTTGAAGACACTGTCCTAAGTAAAATAAGACACAGAAAGACAAATACTATATGATTTTTCTTGTCATTAAGAGTAGGCAAAAATCAAAGAGAAAGAGTTTAACTAGTGGTTGCCAGGAGTTGAGGAAGGGAGGATCAGCAGTTGAGGAATGGGCATAGGGCTGCAGTTTTATAAGACGAGCAAGTTGTGGAGACTGGCTCTACAACAATGTGAATATACACTAGTGAACATGCTGGTAAAGTCTGTTATATTTTATCATAACATAAAACCAATAAAACCTCATAAACATATATTAATTTTTTTGAAAATTCCCATTCTATAGACATTGGTCATTATCTATTAACCAAATGTGTTTTAGCTTCCCTTGGCTGCCAGTTATGCCAATACCAACCTGACAGTCTGTGGAAGGGCCCTCCCCTTATCTTTGCCTTGTGAACAGAGTTGCCTGCCCATCTCACAAGCCCTTTAGGGGCTTCCTACTCCATGGCTCACCTTCATTTCTCCTCCCAGAGGATCTCAGAAGAAAGGCCAGCCCAGCCCTGCAGACATTTGAGATGGAAGCCACCTGTGGGCATATTACAGATGGCAGCAAAAGCCTGACTGAGCAGCACATATCAGAATCTTTAAAAATGTCTACTGTCTGACCCAAAAACTTCACTTTTAACACCATGTTCTAGGGAAATTGTCAAGATGTGCTCAAATGTTTATTGCTATGGAAACATATTTCTGGTAATTAAATAGAAAAGGCACATGGTAAAATATATATATATATATATATATTACAAGTCAGTTTTATAACAAAAATGTAGAAGAGGTCTGGAATATATACATTAGTGTTAAAAGGTCTTAATGCTAAATGGTGGAATATAAATGCTTTGATACTTCTTCCTTGTCCTATTTAACAATATTTCCCAAAATATAAGGTCTTCATTTTGTTTTGTCTTTTGTTTTTAGGAGGTTAACTCAGAAAAATACAACATCTTGAAAATACAAGATCTTGAAAAGATATCCTAATATTGCGAAATGTATAAAAAGGGTTAATGTTTTAATTATGTAAAGCACCTTTCAAAGCAACAATGAAAGAACAAATATCCCAAATACAATAATGGCAACAAACATGATCTGATAATTTATATACACATGAAATGAATAATTAATGAGTATGAAAAAATCATCAAAGGTAATGAAAATTGATATTTTGACAATCATTTTGTCAAAATTAAAAAGAGAAATAATGTCTAACAGAATTTAGTACTTTGATTCCATAGATGGAAGCACAAATTGATTAAAAATTTTTTCTAGAATGGCATTATAGCAACATGTGTAGAAAGATCTGTGTATATATATATATATATATATGCACAAATGAACACAGAAAGATATTTGTAATATAAATGTTTAATATGTATTACAAAATCATATGTGGAATATACAATTTTAATATTAAAAAGGTAGTTAAATAGAAAAATTCTGTACATTATCCCTTGCAATCTTTACAGGTAGAGGTAGAATTATGGATAATTTCTTTGTATCTTTCTGTATTTATACATTTTACTGTAACAGCACATATTAGAATTCTGTCTAAACGTTAGTTTGTCATAGTACAAACATTTTATAAAAGCAACTCTACAGCCACAGTGTCCCGCTCAAGGACACAGAAAGTTAGCATCGAATCCAGGAGAGTTGAGTCAGCTGTCTGCCTAGTGAGCGTACAAGAACCCAAGTGCTCCTCACGGCCTCCACAGCCACAGACACAGATGACTTGGTGTCAGGAACAGCTGAGCTCTACACAGTGTTCTGGGAGGTTTTCTTAGTACCACCAGCCTTGCCACTACTGCCCTGATTCTACCCACCCACCAGAAAACAGCCCAAGGGGTAGGCGTCCTTCACGGTGTTCTTTCATGTCTCCCTCAGCATGTGTCAGACCCGCTTGTGTCATAGCTACACGTGGCCTTGGTTTCTCTTTCTCATTTGACTGTTAGTGAAGGTATACTCCATATGCGATGTGTTGCTTTTGTGTTCAGCATAGTATCCGCCTTACTGCGAACACTGCTCAGGTAACTGTTGAACAATTTATGAATGAATGAATGAATGTAAACAAAGTTAGCCAAAGCACATGTTTCTCATCAGTTCTGAGTTGGTCTGTTTTCTATCAAAAACAGTGATCCTAGCCAGGTGTGATGGCACGTGCCTTTCAACCAAACTACTAGGGAGGCTGAAGCAAGAGGATCGCTTGAGCCCAAGAATTCAGGATGATCTAGCAACACATCAAGGCTCTGTCAAAAAAAAAAAAAAAAAATCTGCACCCTCAAAACATGTTTTTCATCATCTAAATTCTCACTCCTTGAGCTAAGAATTACAACAAAAACGTGATATTTCTTGTAACTCGGTCATTTAAGCTCTATGTTTTAGATAGTGTGAATTAACTTTACCTTAATCAATGCATTTCATTGCTCCAGTTTGCCGTATCTTGGCTCTCAAGCAAGGTGTACCAGGACAGGATGAATGTAGTATAAAAAGGCCTGATTGAATCCTGTGTCTCCAACCTAATTTCAAGAGGAAAAGTTACAAGTGAGTCTTATTTTTTATATTGGAGATGGCTTTTTATGTGTAAATAAACTTTTCATAAATAAAGTTACAGTTTGAATATCACAGAGGCATTCATGTTTCAGCGGAACTTTCCAGAAGGGCTCTGTAGCACAAGCTTTACAAAGCAGGTAAGCAGCCATCACTTGCACAGTCTGTAAATTATGCTCTATCAGATTTTCTAAAAGAAAAGCATGTGGTTTTATCTATCATGCCCTTAGGTTAAAAAAAAAAAAGTAGCAAAATACATTCACGGCCTCTGTGTGGAAGAGTTGTAAATCGAATCACCACGAAGAGTCAGGATTCTGAAGACAAATCCCAAACTCGTGACCACCATTCCTCCCTTGCTCTCGTCCTTCTTCGCCAAAGGAGATTCTCACATGATGCAGCTTCCAGAATTGTTCTCTTCCCGGCTCACCACTGCAGTCATTTGTTTCTTGGAAGAGTCTTATTCCCCCTGCAAAGCTGGCCTCCCGTGCTCTGGCAGCTTTGACTTGAGGCCCTGGCCTGGCACTAGCCCTACACCTTCTCATTTGGCCTGGGTCACCATCCATTGCCTCCCCACCTGCTTTGACTCTTTCCCACTAGGAGGTGAGATTTGCAGCATGGCTGGTAATGAAAGGCTTCGATGGCAGATAGGCCACATGCCACGAGGGCTGCCTCAAACCTGGAGCTCCTCTGGGGTGGCTGTCAGGAACAAACACATGACATTTTTGTTATCTAGGCAGAAAGTGTGCCTGGGTTAAACTGCCAGGGCCGCCATGTCATCGAGTTCTCTGCCAAGCTTGAGACAGGCCTTCCTATCAGTGATGGCTGAGGCAAGCCGCCATCAGCTGCCTGTCCACACAGCCTTCTTCCTGCAAGCCATCATGTTTACAGAACGTCACAGGCAGCCACTGGGGCATTCAGCATTCTCCTCCAGCTTGCATGGAACAAAGACTGCCACTAACGACACACGCGGAGGAAAAAGCATGACAAAACGTCCTGTGACTTCCGAGGTGCCTTTTGCAACAACATGCAGCCGAGCTGGTAATGAAAAGAGTTGAACTTGGAAACTAGACTTTGATGCAATACGTTGTTTTCATTCCTGGCAATACATTCCCGAGGAGCTAATAAATAATCCATGAATGCTAATCCTTTTAAGTCATTTCCAAGGCATGAAGCCAGCCTCAAGAATGGCAAATGTGATGGGGCAAACTCAACTTCATTAAAATGTAAAGGTGCGAACTGGTCAGAGACACTCAGCTGCTTTTGATAGAAGTCTTCAAAGCAAACGCTACATCATTTGTTTTTAGCAAATGGAACAATTGCAACAACATATTCTTGATTTTTAAGTCGGATCTCCTTCATTCTACGTACTTAACGCCTGATTTAAATGCAGCCAAAATCATTTTCCTTGTGTTCATTAATTAAATGTGAATATTGCTTAAAGGAAACAGCCACTCTTATCTCCTCCAAAGGAGAAATAAATAATTATTCCAGTTGTCTAGCTACCAGGTTAGAGAGAGAGGAGTAACAGTTTTTCATTTCAGATATTATTAATGAAACTGAAATTAACCTTATTCCCTGTTTCTGTAACTCTAGTCTTGATGATGAAAAAAGGTAGCTTTTATTTAAAGATATTGTTCCTTTGCTGCAGTTTGTCAAGCCAATTGTGATCTTAATTTTTCAAAATTGAAATAAGATACATGCAATGATAAAGTCAATATTTTTCAGTAGTCTTGTAGCTTTTCTGCGCAAAGCAAATTGAAAATATTTAACTCTAGTGAGAATGGTACTATATTAACAAATCTGTATTTTGGAGGCATTCGGCGTATCTCTGAGAAGTTTCTCATAAGATAAAACTACACAAGATTTTATTGTTTCAAATGGGTCTGACATTTTAAATAAACCAAGATGTGGGGGAGGAGGGGATGCACAGATCTCTGCCTACTATAAATTAAAAGGTTTTATTTGCCTCCTGTGTCCTCACTGTGGTGAGTTAAGCTCCAGATACTGGTCATTATACAGAAGTTAAGTGATGGTGCCGGAAGCAGCCAATCAACGTTTAGGGTGGCATGTCTGGTTATAGCTGGACCCCAAACCCTGCAGATGTACATTCTGCTGCACTGTCAAAATACTTAACATTTTTCGCAAACATGCAGCTGTTGGTCCAGTCTCAGAATTCTGCCCAAACAAAGGACTTAAGAGCAGGTCAACAGAGCCAGGTAACTCAGGCCAAGTAGGAAACCCTGAACTCCACCAGCTCGTCCTGCCGGGTTCTGAGCAGGAGGCCTACTGGGTCACTAGGAAGGGCCTTCCAAAATGACCATCCGCACGGATTCCAATCTGGAGTCCATTGGGTCACAGGGCCTGTCTTCTGGTACTGCCGATGTGCCACTAGAGGTAATCTGCTTTGTTATTTATTTATTTTGATGTGTTTCTGTATTAGAATAAATACACAGGGTGAAGGTGAAGGATATACATGGAAACATTTGCCATGAGGTGACAGAAGCCGGGGGAAGCAACTCTAACAGACTCTGGAGAGGGGCAGCAGAGCCACACGGCCCTGTGTCTGAGTCCTGCTCAGCTTGACTGGGAAACCTTGAACCCACAGCTGACCTTCTCCAAGAGTCAGCTTTCTCATCTATAAAACAGAATATTGACGCCACTGTTATGAGAATCAAATCAGTGAACCAACACAGGACAAAGGCAATTGGCATAAGATTCAGCACATAGTAAGTCTATAACCTAGGATTAATAAATTTTTAGCACTATGGTCTACAGTGTTAGAAAGGATTTCAAAGGTCTTTCAACCCAACTTCCCTATCCAGTCCCTCACCCAGTCCCACTGGAAACTTGAATTAGTTGGCTTAGAGCAGAGATTATGGAAGACACGTAGAGACACCAGTAAGAAGACTAATTTTAAGACTTTGAGGGTAACCTTGAGCAATTGCCTTTTTCTTATAGCCAACAAGATAGTTAATTAAGGTAAAACTTCAGTAGCGGCATCCTGTGAGCCAAGTGTTCGTTTAGGACAATGGGCAGCCCACGGGAAGAGAAGCCTGGCAGTACTCAGAGAACGTGTGTATTCTAGTGGGTGTTTGGCCTTATGGCCCTGACCTTCAGAGATAGAGTCAAAGGGAAGAGCAAGAGATGAAGGAGACTCTGAAGTAAGAAGAATGAATTAAGTGGGTGGCACACATCTGTAATCCCAGGACTCTGAGGAGCTAAGGCAAGAGGTTGCAAGTTCAAGCCCAACCTGGGCACCTTAGGGACTTAGTGAGACCCTTTCTCAAAACAAAACAAACAAATGAACAAGTAAGCAAACAAAAAATGGGCCAGGAATAAAAAAAATTAAAAATTAAAGCAGTTGGGTGGAAGACGAGACAAATGGTGGGTTTGAGAACAGTTCGGTGTTTGGACCCAAGTAGCAGCGTTCTTACTGGGCTTTGTGCAGGCCCCAGTGGTGACAATTTCCACAAGAATTTTTAAAGTTGTGTTGTCTTCTTAGATAGCAGTGGATTGATTTTGATTGTCCCTTGGGCAAGACATTTATCACTTGTGGGTAGACTCAAAATTATAAATTCTGTGTACATAAGAGGTAATAAAATGCAGCTGATGCTTGTTGAACTAGCTTGTTTAGTCCACATACCATCCGAGTAGGTCAATGCCACGATTATTCCCATTTCACACACACGAGGAAGCTAAGACACTGATGGGGCTTTTGAAAGCTCCATAGAGCAGGGAAGTAGGATTTGAATCCAGGCAACAGCACTTCTCCAGAGCCCTGGCTCTGGATCTCTGGGGAGGAATGAACACAATTTGCCCAAAGCTCACAGCTGACTGGTAAGCTCAGTGGGACTCTAACACAGGTCAGACTCCTAAGTCTGGGTTTATTTTCTTCGTTGTGCCAATGACCCCGAGACTCTGTCAGTATTAAAAAACAAACAAACAAACAAACAAAAACAAACAAACAAAAGAACACCTGAGTTCAAGCAGTAGGCAAAGGAAAAATAAGGTAATAGTTGTCTGAGAATTTGGGGGAATAGATTTTTGGTACAAAACAGAGAGTTTTGTCTTCATAAGTATAAAACTTGTATGAAATAAAGCTTTTAGTTTTATGCATTGTTAGTTTCATTTTGCATGCTCAGCTTATGCAAATACAGAAAAAAGGACCTCAGGGATAAATACATGCAACGGTGATAGAGTGCTGGAGGGTGGAAGAGAGGACAGTGAGCGGGAAGGAGAGCGAGCCTGTTGGCATATGGGTTGAATAAAGGGGAATTTTTCACATTTTTTAATGCGTCATCTGTGTTGTTTGAATCTCTCATGGTGATATTACACTGTGTCTGGTCTCTCTTTTTCTTCCCCATTCATGTTTGTGTATGTTTGCTTGTCCATGTGTCTGTGTGCATGCGTGTGTTGAGCTGGGGATAGCACTCAGGGCCTCGTGCATGCTAGGCGAACACTCTGTGACTGACCCATATTTCCAGCTCTGTGTCATATTTCTCAAAACTGAAAATAGGTTTTAAAATGCATAAGAACAGACACTTTAAGTTCTTAGGCAGACACAAGAAAGTACTAGTTGAGCAATGGTATAAACACATTTTTACAATTACTGTTTGAAAGACAAGTAAATAATTTCAATACATATAGCAAATTGTGTGTGTGTGTGTGTGAGTGTGTGTGTACAAAGATGCACACAGGCCTCTCAACAAGGTGGCAGGTGCAGCTGTATGCAGCCGGCTGCTTAGTTGTCTCTGCTCTCATTGCGGGAGGAATCTCACAAAAGCTTCATAGAGTCTGATTGGCAAAATTGGGTAGACTGAAAAGAAACGAGACAGCACGGAGAAAAGAAAGGCATCTAATGTTTCGGTTCTAAAAGGCAGCCAAAGTTAAAGTGTCTAGTGTCTATTATTGAGTTTCTACTAATAGTATCCCCGACTCAACCCTTACAGCAGCAGCCTGAGGTACCAAAGGACACAAAAGTTTCAAAACAAAACGCTTTTGTGTATTGGTCTTCTCACATCAGTTTGCAAGATGAGAGCAACGGAAAATGAGAGGGGTCTGGCTTGCCTGGGGTGGTCCCATGTACCTACCCTCCATTATGCCTACAATTCACACAGCCCTCTTTCCCTCTCAAGGGCATCCACACGGACGAGGCAGCATGGTGCACATGCACAGTGGAATGCTCTGCAGCCTTAGAAGGAAAGAAACTCTGTCATTTGCTGCCACATGAATGAGCCTGAAGAATATTGGGCTGAGGGAAATAAGCCAGGCACAGAGACAAGTGCCTGTGATCACATTCATACGCAGAATCTGAAAAAGTTGGACTCGCTGGAGCAGAAAGTAGAATGGTGAGCACCAGAGACAGGCTGTGGTGTTGACACTCTAGAAGTTCGGCTAGACAGCAGGGACAGGTTCAAGAGCTCTGTTTCACAACATCATAGCTCTGGTTAATAACAATATATTTTATTTTTGAAACTTTTTGAGAATAGATTTTAAGTCATCACAAAAAAGTGGTATGCGAAGAATTCACATGTTAATTAGCTAACTTTAGCCCTTTCATACTACATACACATTTTAAAACATGTTGTACATGATAAAAAGTTTCTAGGTTTGGAAGATACATTACAAGGTCTTCTTAGACTAGAATCAAGCCTTGTTTTGCTACCCCAATGGCCGTCTTCTGCCATTGGTCCTTCCTGTGGAAGCCCTGACCCCTTCTTGGTCTTACAGAAATGTCTTAGTCCTCACCTCAAATTAGGCAGGGGTTATCTTCATCCTTTCCAAACCTCCTCTTCCCTCTCTCTACTCAAAGGAGAATCAAGTCCACTGAGCCAGGAAACTTACCTTTCCCCTTTGCCCGCTGAAGGTGGATGAATCATCCCACAGAAGCTTGTTTCCTGGGAAGATCTCTACCGGCCTCATAACAATGTCTGGGAAGTCACACCAACCCTAGCGTGGAAGGAAGCTGAGTGCATGGAGAGAATACCTGACCCACCTTTGAACCAAAAATAAGCAGGTGATAATGTTGGAGATGATGTTAGTAAAAGAAAAGAGACTGTATCCAGTGTGCGTGACTCTCACAACCCAGGATGACGTGCTTTTAGGATGACTGGGTGCTTTAGCAAAAATAAAAGGAGAAGGGACATCACCCTGGACTTTCTGAGAGACATTAGCAGCAGGAGAAAAGGGTGTAGCCCGTCTAATTTGCCAGACAGCTCAGCCGTCCATTGTGTAAACCTGCTTTATTATCTGAGCAATGGGAATAATAAAAGCGCCGTCCTTCAAGAGTGGTTGTGAAGTTTTAAAGATTAATGTGATAATGCTGATAAAGTAACCACAGTAATTATTCAATAAATGGAAGCCATGTTGCTATTATTATATGTAGACTGTGACAACATAATGATAAAGGTACATCATGACCTTAAAAGAATGTTTTACTGGAGCACCGTACGTGCTACATAAATGTTAATTGTTATTATTATTACAATTTTTAGTTCAGCCAGTGTAGTCATTTATCACTACAACGGCAAGAAATTGCCAGCCTGGCTCTTGACAGCATTTGCTGTCCTGCCCTGCCTCCTCGGTTCCCCTCCGTAGGGCAGTGAGGAGGCCACTAACCACCAAGGTGATGTCAAATCTAGTGGCAGGCTTTACCACGATTCCTTACCCGTGGAGAAACGTCCAAGAGACTACTACAAGTGCAGTGCTCACTCTAAAAAGAATTCTCTAGAATTCTCCACGCTCAACCTTCAGTACTTTTCAATATAAATTCAGAATTGCATCTGATTTGAAAAAAGAGGAAAGTAGAGAAGTAACTTAGTACTAAGAAGGTTTTCCCCACTGGACATTTTTGCAGCATCCTCCAAAAGGAAGGTCCTCTGCGATGGCACTATTCTGTTTGCCTCACAGTTTGGCGCCATGAACAATAGTGTTTTATACTGAGAAATGAAGCCTCTAAAATTAGACGGCAGCTGTAAATTTTTAATGGATACTTTGCACCATTTACACTCCTCCCATTTGCACTCAGCAGGGAACAACTCAACACTTGGACTCGTGCAGCAATGCACAGCTGGATTTACGGCAAGTTTGCCTCACTGAGGGTCAGCTGCCAATGACACTGCACCATGACCAAGGAAACCCGGTCGCTCCTTCCTGGGGCTTCACCATCAGCTGCTTCTGCCACAACAAACAAGCCACCCTCCCTTGGTCTCTTCAGACCTCAGCTGCCTGGGTTCAAATCTCAGTCAGACATAGTGGTGCACACCTCTAATCCCAGACTTCTGGAAGGCTGAGACAGGAAGAGATAAATTAGAGCCCTGCCTGTGAAATAGACAGCAAATTCTGTTTCAAAAAAAAAAATTTTAATGGAGAAAGGATCTGAGGATATAGCATAGCACAAAGGGCCTGGGCTCAATCTCTAGTATCAATAAAAAAAAAATTGCTGTGAAATTTAATGAGAAATTTCCACCTATGCCACCTGCTCCACCTGTGCCAATCTCCTTTAACTCGCCTGTAATGTTAGGATAACACAGGCAGTTTGGAGTTAAATGAGACAGTGTACAGGACTTGGAAGACATAGTAGCCACTTATATAAAAGCAAGTGTCCACACGTTGTTGTTGAGCACCTGCTGTTGGTTGCTGAACACACCTATGCCAGGTGTTTTACTTGGTTAGTGTATGAAATCCACAAAGATCTAAAGGATAGGCATGGTCACCCCAGATACACGCAAGGCAGCTAAGTCCTCAGATTGGAGCCACTTGTCCCAGAGTCACAGATTCGGAGTGTAGAACTGCGCTTCCAACTTGGCCCCTCTGACTCTCAGGTCCACTCTTCCTGCCACACCATCTACACGGGAGCCCATAAATCATGCCCACCCAGAGGCCCGGGGACTGTGGGCAGTGACAGCTGGGCTGGGGATCTCTTCTGCAGAGCAGCACAGTAGGGTCTGCCCTGGGTTTTGTGGTTCCCACTAGAGCCATTTGTTAGGTAAGACATGAGATATGGAATACTTGAGTTACCAGCCAGGCTTATCTGCTCTGGGGCAGAGCCTTCCTGGCTCAGCCATGCGGGTTCATGACTTGGCACAATGACAGCAACCACAGTGAAACCACTGGCTTTGCCCAGAAGCCACCAGCCCAGAGATCTATAAAGAAACAGGATGGGGCTTTAGTCCATATTTCAGATGAGAGAGGAAGGGGTCACTTCTGCCCCCAGCTTGTCGCCTGGTTTTAGCAAGTGTGAGCAGCCTCCTCTTTAGTCTTTTGGTCCTCTCATTAATGCAGAAGCTGATCACACTACCATGATGGCAGCGCTCGGAACAGACACCCTCCGCTTCTTCCCATGTGTAGTGGGGCAGGTGAGGGACCTGGAAACCACTTCCCCTTCTTCAGTCCTGTCTGGATTGTCCTCTCAGAAACCCCTCTTCCCCTGTCTTCATCCTCAAGCTTTAAGTAGATGCCACCCCTCGGCCTCAGGGTGCAGCAAGTGATGCAGGAGAGGCCAGTGAGATTGCACTGATAACAGAAATGGTTCAAGACTAGGCATTGGCCCTTGGGATGAATAACCTTAGTCAGGGACTTTTCAACAATGACCCTGATAATTGTACAACAGTGGTACCTGCATATCCAAGTTTACAGCAGCACACCTCGTAACAGCTCAACTTGGAAGCAGACAATATACTGCTTTAATATATGTCATGACAGTTGGATTAATAAGGCGTGGTATATATGCACAATGGAGTACTATTCTGCCATAAAGAAAAATAAATTTGAGACATTTGTAGAAAAATGGGTATACCTTGAGACCATGAAGCTTAGAGAAACGAATCAGACTCAAGTGGTTTCTCTAATATGAGAAAACTAAAGTACAAGTAAGTAAAAATGAAATAAAAGAGGGATACAGAAAACAACAAGATAGATTTTGTGGAGAGGAAACGTGGATGTGAGGAAAGGGGGACGAGAGGGTGGGAAGGGGAGTGAGTCAAAATGACCTAGATGGGATATGCATATGCAGTAATTTCCCAAGTTGAACGTAATCGTTATATATTGCAGAAAGAATAACCGGGGGAAGAATGATTTCAAGTTGCTCACCTTCATGGGAAGAAGTCACGTTTTCTTATGTTTATGTGTCTTCTGACTTACTGCTTGATATTCCTGGAGGTACATGTCCCCCATTCTGAGGAGCAAAGGCCTACAGGTAAATTCCCAAATCCCACAGGCTCCATATAATGCTCTTCACACTTTGACATAGTCCGTCCGTTCAACCCCGTCTCTTGTCACACTGAGTTTCTTTGCATTGCTGGGACAATGTGCTCTGCCGTTCTCTGGACTTTGTATAGCTGTCCTCCCTGCCCAGAGTGTTTTCCCCCATCTATACCAAAAATTCCCGTATATGCATGTATATGGATGGATGGATGACTGAGCTTAGAGACAACAGCTTGTACAATTGCAATAATATCTTTAAATCTCAGATGGGCAAATAACATTTAGCCTGGTTCTTAACAGGGGCATAATTCCAGTTATTAATTGCAACTTTGTAATGATTAATTTCACTGTATGGGCTTATTAAACTCTTGAAAGTTTACTAAGAAAGTACAGGGGAGCCACGCTTTCCTTTTTCTGTCTGTTTGCCAGCACCAGCCAGCAAAGGGATCAGTCTTAAAATGTGCTGTGGAAAAGCAGATTAGGCGCCCACCAAGCCCACTTCCTTCCCTTGGGTACACATCCAGATGATTTTCCCAGGCTTCTTTGCAGTTAGGTGTGGTCATGTGGCAGAATTCCAGCTCAGTGGAACACGGATAAAAGTCCAAGCCTGACCCATCAAAATTATTTCTGTGAAATTTCCTATGTTCTTTTCCAGCTCCTGACCGGAAGTGAAGAATTCCGTGGTCCTCAGAAGGTCGCCGAGACACCGATAGAGGAAGCCTGGGTCCTTGAGCCACCACGTGGAAACCCACTGCTGAATTCCCACGGACAACAGGACTAGACTGGCTAAAAATGAGAAATACCACTTTATATTCTTGAACCCAGTGGTGTGCAAGAGCTGCTTTATAGAACTAGTTAGAGTCGATTGTTAATTTTTTTAATTTTTGCAATTTACTTATTAAACATGGCTATTAAAATCTAATTTATACAAATGTAAAATTAAATGCTTTCTATTTTTAAAATATTGATTATTTAAAACTCACCCCATTCTAAACATTTTACTGTACTTACTGCTCCTGAGGGTACATTCATGGAAACACTATATAATAGGACTGTTTAAAACACTGCTTTCCAACTCTGCACTCAGTAATGTCATGTTGGTAGCTTAAAATCAACCACAGTGACAGTATTTACACCAGGAAAATGGGCAAACACTTTACACTACGTCTTCTTCCCCCGGAAAACGTGTTAAATATTTACCAGCAAGTTATTCTAAGATTTACCTGGGGTAAAGGCAAATTCTCCACTGACTTGTTAAGTTTCTACTCCAGGAAAGGAGACCATAATGAACTGAACGCATCGTGGCTAACCGCACCTGGGCAGGAGAAAGGGCAGGCGAGCGCCCCCTGCCGCAGTCAGAGCCCTGGCAGTCCAAGGGTCCCGCCGCTGCTCGCCAGGCCCTGGGCAAGACCCTTGCTGAGCGTGCGACCGCCCCGACACAGGGGGAGTAGCTGTCATTACCTGCTTTCATTTCTGTCGGTGACAAGTGACTACAACTGGAGTACGGATACAGAATGGCCGCCCGAAGCCCCGCCCCGAATCATTTCAATCTCCCCATGTTTTACATTTCAGCAGAAGTATGTAATTTGGCACCAGTCTGCGGAGTGGACCTCTGCAGAACAGAGAAGCTGAGAGAGGGTCGGAAGCCACAGCCACGGCGGGTCTCGGGCTGCAGGTGTGGGGACAGCAGGCTTTGGGCCAGCGCCTGATCGACAGTGTTTGGAATTCACCAGGTTTGCACGTGGCAAAATGATCCAAATAATTATCCTTTGTGGAAGCCATAATATTTCACTCGGAGGAAAGCAGTTGGGTCCTTGGGCAGCTCGGCCCTCCTCCGCAGGATATAAACTGCTGAAGGAGACCCCAGAGCGCAGGGCCATTTGCGAGAGGCATCGCACGATTCACGGGATGTTTCAGGGTAGACACCGAATGAACTAATTCTGCTAATAGAGTATTTGATTTAATGGCACATTAAGGGGGAAAGGGGAGCGCTGAACACATCCTTCCGCTCAGCAGCTGACGGGCTACTGCAGACATCATAAGTGAAGGAGCCAAGTTCTCCGCTGCTTCAGAGCAAGCCAGAGTCACCGGAGCAGATAGGGTCATCTGCAAGCTGGGCTTCGGTTCAACAGCTCGGAGAGGAAATCGCCTTCTGCACAGAGATTGCGATGGCTGGTGGCAACACTGACTCACACAGCGACAAGGAAGAAATTCCTTCCCCTTCTGCTAAAAAACAAATAAGTAAAAGCTGCCAGGCCGTGCCTGATTAGGATGGAACAGAAATCAGGGGGTCCCTGAGCAGACCACCTGAGCTGTCTGGGGGCTTTTGCTTTCACTCTCTTGCTCTTTGGTTCCTTCCTCCATATTTGAGTGCTTCTGATGTTATAAGCTCCGTGCTCAGCCCTCGACATTTTGAATCCGTACTGACTCGTATTTCATTGTGTTCACTGGGTGGGGAATGCTATTGCTGTCCTACTGTACAGGTACAGAGAGATGAACTAAATCCATCCAGGTTGTACAGTTAGAGCTGGAATTTAAATTCAGATTTTCTTTCTGCCCCTGAAACTAGGCTATAATGAACTTTGCACGTTACTGTCTTTGGGAATAGGGACATTAGGGATCATCGGACACCAGCATCTCCAAAAAAATCCCAAGCCAAAGGTGATTTCTTCAGAGAATATAAATATAACTTTATCTATAAATATTAGAACACTATTTGGAGCAAATTTTTGAAGTGTTCAATTTCAAATTTGATTTCTCGGGGTTTAGCTAAAACAACTCAGTGGGAGTTTGGTAGTGATTATTTTCAAAGAAAATTTCACAATCTGTACACCCCAAGAGTCAACCCTTACCTTAATTGAAAAAAAATATTGTGAATTTTGATGATTTGGATTTGCTCATTTTCTAGCTGTTCATCGCCACCTCCTACTTATTGTTCCAGTCGGCCTCAAAGATGCCTTTCCTGGAACTGGAGGCTAATCTGAGTGGTCCTTCACTATACTTTCCTGTAAAATATGGGCCAAGCTCCCCAGCATGGTCCACCAAGTCTTATGGTCAGCCCAGCACACCCTTAACTCCATCTTCCCACCCTCTCTGACTTGCATCATCCACAGAGACTACAGTAGGTCACACATAAGTGTTGTAGGACTTCGTACAACCTGCTTTCTCATCCTCCGAGTGAACAACATGGAATCCCTGCTACTTCTTTGAAACCAGTGCAGTGTCAGCTGCTCCAGCCAGTCGCTGTGCACTTCCGCATCTCCTACCTGTCCTCTCTGGGTTGGGCACTGCTTCTCTCTGCCTCGCTCAGAAGCCTGTGTTTACTCTATCACGGTACTTCTTGTACTTCATCACCCTGGACCATGAAAGCAGTGCGCTGAGCTGTCCTGGGCCTGGTACAGGTTCAACCTGACTGCATGGCACAATTGCTCAGAAAGTCTGATTTAATTGGTCAGTGGTAGCATAGAGTTAAGGACCTCTGACATAATCAAGGATTTCTGACCAACTGACAAATGAATGACCACACAGAGCGCACAGACTGAAGCTCCGTCTGATCTCCTTTTATTCAGGAGACTACCACGTTATTCCATCCACCCTAAGTACTCATAACGTGTTAACAAGCTTCTTGGTCATAAATCAGGTCAAAAGATGGTGAATTTAAATCTAGCATGCTCATTGACTCCTTGCTTGACTTTAAAACCATAAATGAGCTTCCACTTGCCCCAGTTCCCAAAATGGGGACCACAGTTCCTCCTACAAGATGGAATTCGATGGAATACTTTTGGAGCTAGAGGACAGACACTGTAATATACCAATTCCAACTCAGAATTACCTCTGGTTCCTCCTAGATTAGTTCAAGTGAGGTCATCTCTCAAGTTCTCTGACAGCTAAAAAGTCCTGACTTCTTGGTAGCGGAGAGAGTGACAGCCCTGCCTCGTGACCATGGGTAACATCATGTGCTAACAAGCTTATTATCAGCTAGAGTTTGGATCTGAAGCATCTCCCAAAGACCTATTTGTTAAAGGCTTGGTCACAGCTGGTATTATTAAGAGGTAGTAGAACCTTTAAGAGGTGGGGCCTATTGGAAGGGCTTCTGCTCATCGGAGGAGGGGTGTAACTTCACAAAGGGTTGTGAAGGTGGCCCAAAGGCGCAGTCCTGTATCCCACTCTGGGAGGCTAAGACAAGAGAATCACAAGTTCAAGCTCAGCCTGGGCAACTTGGAGAAGCCCTGTCTCAAAGTCCAAAAAGTAATAATGGTTTAGCCATTATAAAAAATTGAAACAATGCTGAGATCCTATCTTACTCCAGTACAAATTGTTGTCAATAAGACCTCAAAAAATAACAAATGCTGGTAAGGTTGTGGGGAAAAGGAACCCTTGCACACTGTTGGTGACACTGTTGGGGTAACAACAGATCAGTATGGAGATTCCTCAAAAAAAACTGAAAATAGATGTTCTATTTGACCTGGCTATACCACTTCAGGGTGTCTTTCCAAAAGAGAAAGTCATCATATAACAGAGATACACACATATCCATATTTATAGCAGCACAACTCATAATAGCTAAACCCTGGAAGCTGCCAAAATGTGCATCAACAAATGAATAGATAAAGAAAATATGGAATGTACACAGAATAGAGTACTATTCTGCCATAAAGAAAGATAAATTTGAGTCATTTGTTAAAAAAATGGATATACCTTGAGACCATTACGCTTAGCAAAATGAATCAGACACTGAAGGTTAGATATCACATGTTTTCTCTAATATGAGGAACCAAAAATATAAATAAATAAGAGGAATAAGAGTGATGACAGAAGAAGAGAGACAGTTTCCACGGGGAGGGAGAGGGGAAGTGGAAGAGGGAAGCAAAAAGATAGAGATGCTCTTGGCATGTGCGCCAACTCCTCAAGTTGAAAGTATGTTATCACCAATTCATACCCATAAAAGAATAATTTGAGGGAAAATATTTTTAAAATAAAAAGAGAAAGTTTTAATGGGCTAGGGATGTAGCTCAGTGTGGAGACCGTGGGCTACAACCCCAATGCAACACACACATACACACACACACACACACACACACGCGCACACACACACACACACGCGTGCGCGCGCGCAAGGGATTGTGAGACACTGGACTCTCTTCTTTTTCTTTTCTCTCCTTTTATTCTCTTTTATTATATGAGATAATCAGGCTTCATCCACCAGGTGCACCCCATCGTGACTGGCGACTCAGAGCTCTTGGGCCAGTTAATTATGAACTAGACCCTCTGAAATTGTGAGTCAAAGTACACACTCTCTCTCTTTATAATCTGATTATTTCAGGTAATTTGTTACAGTAGTGGAAAGCTGTCTAACTGAGGTGCCTAGCATACCTCACCACAGACAGAAACTTCCTCTTTCTTTCCTATTAGTTCCGCCACTGAGGTTGTGGTGGAGCAAATCCCTCCATCACAGACAAGTCTTGGAGACCAGTATAGAGCAATCCTACTTTCTTCTTCCATTGCTGAGAAATGAGAAATGTAGGAAAAAGGCATAGAGAGAGAGAGAAAGAGAGAGAGAGAGAGAGAGAGAGAGAGAGAGAGAGAATGCTCTTGGTAAACCCATGCCCTTCAGTCTCATTCTTAGGAAAAAAAAAAAAAAAACGCCAGAAGTCCTACAGAGTTTAGCTCATGGAGCCCAATCTCACATGCAATAAAATAGTTGGAGATCTCTTGCATTTGAAAAATCACAGCTGCATGCTCTGCCTTCCAGCACCAGGCAGGAGAAATGAGACAAACAAGCTTTGAAAATAAATCTGACTCTCTTGCGGCTCCAGATAGCCGACAAGTGTTCGTCCATCTGCCGCGAGCATTCACACTGTGAATTCATTGATTTGATAATATTCTCGCATAATTGATGGAGACCCAGACTGGCTTCTCAACTTGCCTCCGTGTTTGCTGTCTGATATCTTCCCAGCGTCTCTCTTTCTGCTTATTTTGACTAAGAAAGAAGGAACCAAAGATTTTTTTCAGCTCATTCTGATAGGATGACACATCCACTATTAGCTTTACAGAGACAGTAGATTTTTTGGGATCTTGAGTGGCAGGAATTGTTGCTCATGTGCTTCTCTCTGCTGAAATATTTCACTCTCATCTACGCAATGCACACTGGCTTCTTATTGTATTTGTAAATAACAGGGGAAAAAATGGGATTCTGCAGATATGCCCGAAGTCTCTCCCCGGCAGAGCTCGGGACAGCAGCCATTGACTGACACAGGACAATGATAACAACAGAATTGTCATATGAGATATTAGCCCAGGGAATAATACTGATCTTTCTCCTCTCAGCAGCCACCGCAAGCTACCCACCTCTCTGTTACTCTGACACTCACATGTCACCACCATTTCATTAAATGGAATCAAAACAGCTGTGAGAATTGCTGTTTTATTTTATAGCACAAAGTCATCATAACTTACTTTACAAGGCAGCTAGCACTAGCAGGCACAGCCGAAATGCGGGGGTGGGGGAGGCTGATTGCAAATGAATGAACATGGAAGAAGAACAGGCCAGGGGGCTGGCACAGTGGGGAGGCAGCTGGGACACTTGATCATGTGATCATGTGCTATTGATTATGGATCAGAGACCTAGAACAAATTACGTTAGTGGCTAGAAAACAGATAACCCAAAACTAAGGTTCAGTTTAGCGTGACATAAATCACATTGATTGGCCATTCCTAGAGACAACAATGTAGATAGCATGAAACCGTCTTTCCCACCTTCTCCCTGTGTGATCAGAGAAAATCCCCTCAAAAGGTGATTTTGAAATCTTGGGAAGTATGCTCACTTCCTCAGCTGGACATTTTGGCAAGTGGTCAAGCCATTAATTTTCAAGTAAGGCAGAGACTGGGTTTGCATCAGCCCGTGACCCTTAATAGCCGTGTATCATTGGAAAAATTATTTGTTTGCATAATGGGCATGATGGAGTAGCAGACCTTATCTGTGTCTTGCCCTTACCTTCGACCTTCTCATTTCAAAATCTACTCTTTGCCTTAAAGATTTTTTTCTGCCAATTAGAGCACATTGTGCCCATTCCCTGTCAGGCCCACATACCAGAGAATTCTTGCTCCTCGAGAGCAGTTTTGAATCGTGCAGGATAAGAATCGATAAGTCAATAGGTATTGGTGTATAAATACCTCAGCTCCCTTGCCCCTTGGGTGAAGTAACCCTAAGACCCAGTTTCTGCAGCTCCTAGGTTTTCACAGCAGGATCAGGCTCTGGGTAACCACCAACCATAACTGGTTTACACAACAAACTCTCAGCTGCATGTCTGCGTCTCACGTCCCTACTCACCTTCAGAGATCCCCTTGAATGCCATCACCCCACAGCGCATTCACACAATGTGTTGGATCAACCCCATATTCTAACCAATTGAACCACTTGCTCCTGTGTGACCCCGCTTTCCCAGTCACAATGCCGTATGTCCAAGCATAGCACAGAGAACTTCTTTTTCACAAACTCTGTCTTCTCCTTGACTTCCAGTACATAACTGGTAATATTTCCATAGGAGAAACTCCATGGTTAAGTTTTTGTCTTTTAACCTTGCCTTGTAGGATCTTGTGAGAATGCAGTCATCCAAAAAAACGAGCAAATACACACCAAGGGCTTAGGGTTCCTTGGTAATGACATTACTTGAAAATTAGCAGTTATTAGTGGGAAGGTTGAAGTCTAGAGCTTGTTAGCACATTCAGCTGGAGCAAAGGTGTTAATGAAGATAGTGTTTGCATTTATTCCTCATCAAGCCTAAATGAAACTGTGTGGAAGAGTCAGATCAAGCTCATTTTCTGGGAGAGAAAAGCAACTCAGAGCACATGCTCTCTTACAGAGAGACAGCCACATAGGATAACGGCCAATCCTGTTATAATCCCCATATTTTAGCTCTGACTTTTGGGTCAAGGTACCTGCACAGAGGACTGCCTGTGGCCTCGCAGCGACACACAGTTGCACAATGTGGTTGTGGCATTGTGCATGAGCTGCCATTTTCTACACAGCAGTGCGAGTGTCAGCTCCCTCTGGGGACCTGATTTCTCTCAGAAGATCTATATCTTTGGAACGCCTCGTAATTCTGATATGTGTCTCAGGATAACACTTGTTTCAATCCTTCCTCCCTTTTAATCAGTTCAAAGTCAGACCTGTTTGGATGCTGATGTGCCAGCACTGTCCCTGGGGATATTCACGATCCCTTTTCTGTTCATTTAAGGGATTTAAGAATGCTTGCCAGGCAGCCTCTTATTGGAACCAATGAGGCCCATGTAAAGCTTAAGGGACACTGACAAACCTGCTCTGGGATGGCATAGAATCTCCTTCTCTGGTGCCCTTGGAAGGCCTCTAACTTGCCCATGGAAAGGAATGCTTCAGAAAATTGCCTTCTTTATGGTGGTAATTCCGTCTCCCATCTGAGTCCTTGCTAGTAAAAGGTATTTACACTTAAAAGCATATTTTGATATAAAGTCTATAGAAGCCCCTCTCCCTCCCAGCTTTCCTGGATACTCTCACCAAACAGAGACCTTGGGGCGGCCGCTTCATGCCTATTTCATTTTCCCATTCAATCCATTTTCTCTGAACAAGAGACAGAACCAGTGAAGCCAATATAGTTTTATTGGATCCAATGCACTGCCACTAAAACAAATATATGTACACTCAGACCAATACACTTTTATTAAAACAAATAGAATTTAATTCAAACTAGCATTCAATACGTTTTCTCCAAGCAATGAAATTAAGCCCTACCAGTACTTCTGCTCAATATGTTTTCCCAATCAAATCCATTTGAACAAAGTGAAATATATTTATCATAGATAACACATTTTTATTAAAAACAAATTCACTGAAACCAAGTTTCCTTTTGAACCGATAGATGGAAATTCTAACCAATTGTACAATTAGATCATAGAAACTGATGTATTTTTACTTAGCAAAAAGCATTTCTATTCAGGTCCACTTTAGGACACACTAATGAATAATAAAAGTTGTTTCCAACAGTGTCTTCAATGGAATATTTCCCAAAAAATATGTCCTTTGGGATGGAAATACAATTTAGACTATAAAAAAGCACTTAGGGAAGAAGAATAGTGCTGAAATAGGATTACGATGAAGCCAGATATTAAATGATGGAACGGTTGTTCTACCTGTGTGTTCTTCAGAGTCAAGTTGTTGCATGTATGCAAATACATCAAGGCATGCTGGGGGTGGGGAGGTGTGCATTTTTAGTTGTGTTTGCTGCTGTATGACATTATCCAGAAAAATTCTTCTATGTCACTGTTCAAAATATTACCAGTTCTCCTCTGTCTGAGGGTAACCAGGGATTTCCACATAGAGAGGGAATCTGATGGAATGCCAGCTCATGAACCCTGTGAAGGGAATTTCAATCCAGATATCTAAATCAAAAAACATATCCAAATCATTTGAAGAATGATGGGAAGGAGAACTATTTCCAAATTCCAATTAACTCAATACAGGCAACAGTATTCAAGAGTGTCCCACCTCTTTGCAAAGTCACCGTCCTTCAGACATAAGGCAGAACCCTAGGTAGAGAAGCTCCTTTAGAAACCTTATAGCCAACTCTGGCAAGGAATGTTAGGGCTCTACTCAGTGGCTGACGGAGCCCCTCTCTACCTCCCGCCACAGTAACCTCCTCCTCTATATATACACTGCTTGTGTCCTACCCAAGGATGCAGAATCTGGGGATAGAAGCAAATGATTCTGTTCTCTTCACGAAACAGCCCAGAAAGTAAGGGTTCTTAAAACCAAGACTTCAGGTCTCGAGTAGCACTTCCTTCATCTTGCCTGGAAAACTGCACAAAGTAAAGATTATGTTCACAGTTCCTTGGGCAAATAATCCCTGGACCTCTTGGACACCCTGGCCTTGAATGTCTAGACTCCCCCCTCTGAGATACAGCTGGTTGTAGAGTATTTCTCGAGAATATTTAGTCTAACATGTCTATCACAGAACTGTGTACAAAGTCAAAATGTTAGAAATCGAAATACATAGTACCTAGGGCATTGTTCAAAATGTAGTAACATCTTCTCAAAATATTTGATATCAACACATATTGAGAAAAACCTCCTAGTCCCAGTGTATGACAACTGTCTACAAAGGTAGAAGGAGCTATGAGACTGAAAAAAGGGACAGATTGAATAAGTGTGATTTATTGGGACTTAAGGGCAGAAGTAGGTCTCGTGCACAAAAAGACAAGTGCATCCCTACACTGTAAGGCGAGAGTAAGGAGTTTACACACTAAGCTAGACAAAGGTGGCCTATGGCCCTTTAGAACGTACGTGGCCTTTCCCAAAACTATTTACATGTTCACACCTCAGTTAAGAAAATAACTGTCTTGACAGCTCGCTTTGTCCTACAGGGTCTAAAATGTCAAGTGCCAAGGTCACCTGGCAGGAAAAATGTCAATGGCAACCAAGATGGCTGCAGTCATGTCCAGCTAGATTCCCACTCAGGCATTCAAAGTGATATTGAAGAGGCATTTAATTGAACAGGAAATATTCATGTTATATTATTAAATGTTAAAAATGTTTATTAGTCGTAGGTAGTAAAGTTTTTCTTTGTAAAAACAGATATGTCCTTCTATGTATAGATAAAAACATGAGGAGATGACCCTAAGCTCTGGCTAAACACATGATAAAAATATGAGTTTCTCTCTCTCTTTTTATTTCATATGTGTAAGTTTCCTACAATAAGCATATAACATTTTTGATGTAAAAACTTTATTTAAAAAGAAGTTACTTTTTAAAAGATAACAGTGGGTCTGATTTAAAATTCAGTGATTCAAATCTTGAATTTGTCTCTGTAATATTAATTCGGCCAACTTTCCAGAAAAGTTCAGGATTTCATCTCATATTGTCTTTTTGCAAAGGTCTATTTGAAAGCTTTATTCAGCGGGTTTTCTGACATCCACTTAAACAAGAACCCAAGTAGTAAATATGTCCTTGAGTCTGTTCCAGGAAGCAGGGTGCCCGCCGACACAGAAGCTGTGCATGCCTTGCTTGTCACGCAACATGAGCTATGACTTTCATAGTCCATAGATTTCCCAGGTTTCCCTTCCTCCTGTGCTCAGAGCCCTGCCTGGTTATTTCAGCGATCTCATCTCGCAGATCTAGAAGCATCTAATCCCTCTGTTCCTTCTTGGCAATTCCAACGCAACTTTCTTCCTCCACCATTTTGCTTTATTTTGTGTGTTTGTGTGTGTGTGTGTGTGTGTGTGTGTGTGTGTGTGTGTGTGTGTGTGTTCACTTGTAAAAAGAGATCCAGATTTATTTTGGAAATAGACCTCAATTACAAACAAACATCATAGAAGCAAATATAAATATTTGACCATAATTATGCAAAGAAAGCTCCTGCTGCTCTGTGTGGGAACAGCCACACACAGAGCACAGAGGCTACGGTGGATGGGTGCTGCCTGGAGAACAGTCCGGGGGATGGAAGCCTGGCACACTTGCGTTTCCTTTGCTCAAGTGCAAGGTCTTCTGACCTCTGCCTGGCACTGATAAGGAGAGATCAGTTTCTTGCCTGGAAGTACAGCTGGAACAGCCTCCTGGGAACTGGACACATGGGTGAGAGATCCTGGGAATGGAGAGTGATTTTTCCTCCTTCCTCAGTTCTGCCATATGACCTTCCAGGAAGGTCAACTTCCCTGAACTTCTTCAGTACATGGCTCCTTGTCACCAGTCCAGCCCTTTCAGTTCAGATGGGTACTTGACTTTGGGTTACTTCCTGCACCCAGCTGTGGGGATGGAGAACGGGACTCAGAAAGAGTAGGGGAGAGGGATGGTGTGGTGACTGGTGGCAGAGGAAAAGACACAGGCCAGCAGGCAGCAACAGACCAGACACACATAGAATACTTGGTACACGTTCAATTAATATTGACATTTACCTAGCTACATGAAACCCCAGATTGAAGTAATTACTGTTTATTTCATTGTTTTAGGGGAAACTAGTAGAAATAAATAGAACAATCAATGTTGTAAACTTTCCTATCTTTATTGAGTCAATGTCCCCATTGAAGCTTGGCCTGAAGGCACCCTCTTTTCTGGGCTGCTATCTAGAGTTACTCCCTTGTTTGCTCCCTTGGGAAGGGGTGTCCAGAGCTCCTTCAACCCACCCCAAGGCCAGGTCATTACCAGCCTATATTTCTTCAGAGAATAGTTTTCCCTCCCCACGCATGTTGAAAGCATTCCACGCGCTTTCCTGCTGGTCCTAGAACATGCCTCCTGCAGACCTGTCTGGGCCTTAGCCAATATAAACCTCCTAACAACTGTCTGAGACAGAGCCCGTGTCGTAGAGATGGAACCCAAGCTTCAGAGAAGCTGAAGAACAACAGGGGTCATATGGATTCAAACCAGCCAGCCAACTCCAGCACAGGTGAGCTGCACTGCTCTTGGCTGCTGTTGTGGGAGAACTTGGGGACTGTCCTGTTCAACGCGCCCTGGTATGAAGAGAAAACTGATGCCCGCAGAGAAGCGTTTTCTCAAGGTCACTCCAGCTACACCCGTTACTTGGGCCCTCTTCGCTCCGCCATGTGGCATAGCTCATCATGTCGAAATACTCTAGTTAATACCTTCAGAAACCAACAACCTGACATGAAGTCCTACCTTGGGAACGTGTCAATTACTTGCTTCTCTCAGATTCATAGACCTTATCAATAGAACCCAGCCTTAGACATTAAATGTCTAAGTATTGATCAAAACATGGAGGCTTAACTATTGATCAAGACACAATAGGTAAGCAGAAAGAATAGAACGTGGATATGGAATCAGATGGATTTGTTGAAAGTTGGGGATAAACTACTAAAGACTTACCTAGTGGATTTAAGGAAACAATTCACTCTCTCATCTGTGAAAAACTACCCTCGCCCACAGGGGGTACTTGTTAATATATTGACTCGAAATAAGCATATTCAAAATCATTTGTGTTGCTAACTTAAAAGAAGCAGTGACCCAGTTTCTGTCCATCCGGAGTGAGTCGTTCAGTTTGGAATTTCTAAGGCAAAAAAAAAAAACAAAAAAAAAAATTCCTAATGGCTGAATATCCTTAGAGTGACCCTGAGATGAATTAGAACTGCAAATTTTGATGATTTTGTACAGGGGGCAGCAAATGGTCTCAGTGATGCACAACCATTGCATGACACACACACACTCACACAGCTACAAAACTCACACTAAAACAAGGAGGGACAAGTCATTACCTTAATGAGATCCTGCCGTGCTCCACAACGTCTGTGTTCTCACCCTCACATCCCACAGGTAGAGTAAGTACCCCGCAAGCCTTTCCGCAATGCTGTATGATCAGAACCCAGCAGACATCGACTGAAACCCTGGTGTTGGGTCAAGCAGGAAGAGAACTGGAAGAGAAAGAAAGGGGGTCTCACAACTGGTTCCCACATTACAACTTCAAAACAACCAAGCTCAGCTTGACTCTGAGAGCTTTGCCCAAGGAGTGGGGCGGATTTCAGTTTGAAACTGCTCCCTAATATCATTTGGGCAAATCAGTTTATAGGCTGAAAGTTGTGTTCTAGCTGCAGAGAATATTTTTTTCTCCGTCACAGCTCTGACAGCCCACTGCCATGGTGAAATACTAGGAACCTCTTAACATTTTTCTGGATTTCCTTAAGAGTGAAGGTTCGCCGTGGTCAGAACAGCCAAACTCCTGGCCGGTGCGGCCCTCTAGGAGCCAGCTCGCTTAAATCAGATTGCGGACGACTCTTTCTTGTCTATGCCATCTGTCTGCTTTGTTTACACTCCTACCAAGTGGCATTCTTCCTAGCATCAAAAACTAGGAATCAAAACCGAGAACAACAACAGACCTCTCATTCTTCGCGGCGCTAAGAAACATCTATTTGCTTTCAGTCGCTTCCCAGCAGCACAGCGCTGGTTCTTATTAAACCCGGCATGTGCTAATTCCACGGGAACTCTGGGGGTGTTTGGTCTGCTGCAAGGATGACGTCAAGGTGAAGCCCCCTGAGACTGCAGGCAGCCAGGCCGCGGAAGTCACCTGCCTCGAGTGGCTCCTGCAATGACAGAGCGGGTGTGAGTGTGCCCTGGAAACTTGCACTTCCTTTTTGGATGTGTTTTCCCCATCCTTCAGCTTTATCGCCCATTTTATGGGCTCGAGTTAAGCGGCGGTACCATGCCGTTTGCGCTCTTACTGCTCAGTGCTAACAGCCATTATGAGCCGTAATTAGAAGTAAAACCACCACATAAATAACATGGCAGAAAAATTGCCACTCCGAGAAGCCAGACTTTGGCTATGGGACACTTCAGCTGGTCCTCCATCACGCTCAAGGGCCACCGCGTGTTTTCGCCCATATTTGTCTTCCTAAAGCCGGAATGGGAGCCATTTAGACTTTCAAATCAGCTTTTGAAAATGGAGAACGCAGGTTTAGACAGACCGTCTGTGGCTAAGCGTGACGTAGAAACCCATCACCAGGAGGCCAGGACCGATGCGGGGATCCGGAGACCAGGAAGGGAGAAGGAAGGAGGGCAGGGGGAACCGGGCCTTCCCGTCAAGCGTGGCAGCGGGGACTGCGGCTGGGGGTCCGGGCGCTGGGACGCCCCGCTTCCCCCACCCCTGGCTTTTACCTTCATGCTCTACTGTTGCTGATGAAGGGCTGGAAAGCAGACTGACATTTTTGAATACCTAGTATTTCCTTGGCGTTTGACATTGATTTTCTTAAGTTCCCATAAACAACCTTAGGAAATCAAGGGAAGGAAAGAGAAAAATAAACCATACACTGCACGTGGAAATGATCTTAAAGACAACCCACAGCTAGCAGATCCCAGCATTCTGGCACAACCCACCTGTCCACTTACAAAGAGGCGACAGATAGAAATTAGCGTTAGAACTGAGGCTTATCACACAGGCTACGTAGAATGGTCAGAATAATTTCCTTTTTTCTTGACTTAGACAAGGATTTGGAAACAAAGGAAAGGTGCAAATCATGATAGGAGAAATGCTTTGTAGTGTTTGGTAAAGCCTGACTCATTCAAAAACTGACTTAACTGTATCAGTTTGCTTTTCCAAATGTTCCGTTTATTTTTTATGGACCATCTAGAATAGGTAAGGTCTGATTTTCCTACAAAATAAAAAGTCATTCTCTGGGTTTTCTTCTGGCTATTCCAAAAGTCCACCTGCATTCTCAAAAGATGGCTTGCTTTCTCCTGTCTTCCTTCCTCAGCAGGATCAAACAAAAATAAAAAAAACACGGAGAGTCATAATGCTCAGTGAAATGGACCGAACACAAGAGACTGACTACAGACAGTGTCCGTCTTACGAAATCCACAAAATAATGGCATAAAAAGGCCCCGACATGGATGACAGGGTAGAAAGAGGGGCAATGGTCAGCTAGAAAAGGAATGAACCTCTGAAAAGGGGGTGGGCATAGACGCTCACAGATTCCCCAAGCCCCATGGCTCTAATGTGTCATAGAATTAGGAATTCACACATGAACAAAAAAATACATAATGATTAGGCAAGAAGATAGTTACAATTGCATACATAATGCAATTTTTAAATTCCTGAATCATGTAGCCCTCAATATATCGAAGTCAGAGATTCATTTGAATTTTTTGATGATTGGATACTTTTTAATTTGTGTGCTTTTAAGTCATTGCTGCCTTCTCCATGTTCAACATTGTCCAAATTACAGCTTTCAAATAATAAGGCAGAATTTCAATTTAAAAAAGAACAAAAGCAAAACAAACTTTATTTAAAACCCTGCATTGAGAAGTTTTGATTTGTTGTAAATGTGTCCAGTCGCAGGCAGTACCTTTGGTGAAACGCCTCCACGTTCAGTCATGACACAGCTCCGCTTCACGTGTGGCCTTTGTCTCCATTGGTATCTCTACGGGCCACACATGGTATGGCACAGGACATTTTTTAAATTAAGATATGAAGTGCTCATTTTTTTTGTGGACCTGCTATATTCTAACAAACTTACAGCTTGTCTCAGAAACACACAGCTTTGCCAAAGTTAGTGAGTAGCCCAGCATGGTTTATCTCCAGCCCACAGCGCTTTCTCTGAATTCAATACTGCAGGCACAATTTAATGCAAACCCAATTTATGACTTAATGCTCTAGGGACCTGGTGGGAGATTGTTACATTATTCTTTTCTAATCCTATTTGTGTTTTAATTTGCTAAGTCTGTAATGAGGTGCATGCCTTGAATAGATTCAAGATCTTTCACATTGCTTTTGACTTTGTTTAATATAATAGATTTTACAGTTTGCATTAAATACCCAGGTGCTACGGTCAGTATTATCTCTCTATTTTCTCAACCAGAATGAATAAAATTATGGTGTGAAAGTAATTGTGTACATGTTTCCTTGTTGATTGTAATGGTTTATTTCCTATTATAATTCTTGATTCAAATTACATGTAGATCGCCAAAAGTCAATTCTCCACAGGCTCCCCCTCCTTGTCACACAGTTGTTAGCCTGTGAAGAGAAGGAGGTGTTGTGTGACAATTGGTTAGTTTAATAATAATAGATGTTTTGCAGACTAATTTATGATACTTTAATTAAACAATAAGAAAGAGAAGAGAAAAGTAGAGAGTGAAGGAAAAAAGGGAGACAGAAAAAGAAGGAAGAAAGAAAAAAAGAAATGGAGAGAGAAAGAGAGAAGGAGGAAGGGAAAGTGCTGTGTCACTATTTGCACACCACCATTTTATTTCTGGTGTCCCCTAAAATGTACCATTCCTAATCAGAGCTGCCACATCACCCACCTCCATGGTGTGTCATTTGCTGTCCATAACTCTGTTATAGCCAATTATAGCTGAATTCTCTGTTCTGTATGCACAATCAACCGGCGTCTGGAATGCACTCTGCTATTTTCTGAATCCTATTATTGCAGACATGTTTATTACATTCAGAAGATGGCTTTCTGAAATTACATTGGAATTGTACTACCCACCTGCCAGTTACAAACAAAGGGACCTAAACATTTCTTAACAAGGAGAAAGTTCATTTAGTACTTTCCTGACAACTTTTCCAGCATTATTTTCCCCTCTATTTTTTTTTACCAGACTCCTTGCCCAATCTTCTATATATTTTAAAAATACCTAAGTTCTCAAGCTAATACTTATTTTTAAATGAATAACACAGCAGGTCAAAATGGAGTTACAAGCTAGATTTTAATTCCTGGGGTGAATGTTGGCTCTAATTTTGGTTATTAAATTTTCCTCAAAATAAGAAAAGGCACTTAAAGTGGATCTTAAATTATAACTATTTGCTAGCCCCTGAAATGTCCCCTTTAAATTGGGTGTCAAAAGAAAATTTCCAGGTTATTTCCTTACATTTCATTTGGGGCCATTTTAAAAGGAAAGCAAAAGGTGTTAGAAAGACACATGATATCTATTTGAAAGTGTAGCACCTCCTCGTTAATTATTAAGGGAGAAACGAAAGTGTTTCTAAACCGAATGATTTTCCTTTCCTTTCCACTGAAGTTTATACTCTTAAATTTTTCCCCCATGCTTACTTTATTACTAACATTTGCCTCTCAGAGCCAGGGGATATTACTACCTTTTTATTTGCTATTTTACAGGACCCAACAAAGTGCTTTTAAAATATATAACCACTTAATTCAAGTCAAGACTCTTCAATACTTCTCTCATTCAAGCTCTTTCTAATTTGTTTTCCTCCAGCCAGAAACCTGGAGAAGACACTGTGATTTATGCTTTCATTTATTTATTTTATTTGGGCTTTTCATTTAAGAAATTCTGCACGCCCTCCACTGTCCCCCATTCTGCATCTCCTGCCCCAGCCCACCTCTCTGCATTTGAACTAGCAACAGTTTCTCAAAGCCAGATCTCAAAATTTTTAGATAGATGGCTTGGGAGCTTGGAACCAAGCCTGGAGGTGGGCTCCTTACACTTTAAGAATGGCGACCTCCGGCCAGGGCTGTGAAGCCCCATCCCGTCTTCTGGAGGGCAGCAACTGCATCCTTCCCACCCTTGATCCTCCCTTCCCAGGACAGAGCTCCCAACATAGAGCTCCAAAGGAACCAGCCTTTCCTCCCAGGATGAAAGCTTCTTTATGTGGAAATTTAATTTCCACAGAGATGTGGTTACAAGTGGAAGCAGGAAGGACATTATTGTTCAAATCAAGGGGAGAAAATGGGTAAAGGCAACTTCTAGGTGATGTGTAGGAGCTTCCGATGGGAAGCTCTGCCCCTGTGGCCACGAGAGTGGGCCTCCGTTCCACCCCACACCCAGGGACTTCGAGCCAGTTACTGACTCTCTACACCTCTTCACTGATCCAGTCAGCCCATCAGCCAGCACTTGTTCGGCACCTGCTGTACACCAGGCACTGGTGGGTAAGAAGTCCCTCCATTAGCAGGGTTCTTGCCCGCTCTGATCTAGCGGGCAAATAGAAAAATATTTACAATAAGCTGTGACGGACATGATTGTATGGGAAGCCAGGAAAGCCTTCCTTGAAAAAGAAAAGTAATATATAAGTGACCTGAAATCCATTTCCCTAAGCACAAATACCTGCTTCCTGGGGTCCCTGTGAGAATGAGGGAGGTAGTATACAACTAGGGCTTTGTGTTGCTGGTGACATAAAGTGCAGGCTTGGTTAAAAAATCAGTAAAACAGTTATTGTCATTATTGCTAAGTACTATCCCAGGATTTCCAGAGAAATTAATATTACGGCAGTGAGACATTTCACCTGCAGGAAGATTCAAGCTTTACCCTGTGGTTCTAATTCTTTTCTTATAGCGTGAACTAAACAGCAATGTTATCTGTAGAACAGTGAAGTAAATTTGAAGGTGAATGAGCTAAAGTTAACAGGCTTTCACAAGTAAAATTCACCAGCAACCAAGTCTTTATCAAACACCAGCTTCTCTAGAGAAATGATTTGACACCTTGGTTCTATTCACTCCAGAAGAGGACTCACCCGTACCACTGAAGGCTAGACACTCCTGGCAGGACAATGCTACTCTCATAAACATTCTTTTCAATTTACCAAAGGTCATACATTTTTATTTCATTTTAAAATAATCAAGCATTTTAAAATAAACATCTACATATTGGGGTCATATTTGCTCATCATAACTTCAGAAATGCACTCCCATGGACACAAACTTTGACTCCACCTATGACCAGACAAAATCACACTCAGGAGACCACAGGCTACTCTGGAAGTGCACAATACACTAACAACCCCGAAAATAATAAGATAATCAAGTACAAATACCCATGATCTTTGAATGCTTATCCAAAAGTCACAAATATTTGAAGAAAATTATCTGTTGGCTGAGCAGTGGTAGAATTCTCTCAGGGATAAGAACTGATTTCTTCTTAGAAAATACTTAGAATTTTTTGGTGGCCTTCAGATGGGATTTTAGACAGAGATAAAGTGTTTTGCAGAATAACAGTGGAGGGATTTTTAATTTCTGGGTTCAGCTTGAAAAGCAGACAGAGAAGAAGATTGTTTAAACAGGGAGGGACAGAGCCATTGGCCAGTGGGGGGACACACTAAGGAAGGAAGATGGCAGACAGGGTTTGTGTTCCCTCCGTAAGGGGATGTTATAGAAATTATTGTAAGAAATGATGTTCAATTTTCAATTCTTGGATTGAGGGATAACATCTGCTATCCACACACATGCATCCAAACATGGAATTGTCATTGTCACTAAAATATTTTGAATTAAATGAGTAATGGTGTGATTAGAGATCATCAAGGTCATCAGCAGGATCTTGGCAGCCACAGGGTAGAGAAGAGAGAACAGCCTTCAAGTCCAAGACAGACTCGAAGTTCAAGAGTAACAAGGAGCTGGAGAAAGAGTTAAAAACATGAGCTCTGAAAAGTCACAGATAACCTGGTCAGGTCAGTGAAACACAAGCAGCACATGGACAAGAGGGTTTTGCCCTATCTGAGCTACCTCTTTATGTAAAATGTACTAATGCTTTTCTCACTGGAAATTTTTACTCGGTTACAGTAACCAAAAAAGTATAAGCCATTACATCTGATGAATACTCCCTTCTGGCAAACTGACAACACCAACAGGAGCGACTTTTTTCAGTTTCGGAGACCAACAGTAGTTCATTTACATTCTCAGAGTATGGCCTCTTTCAGTGGGAGAACCATCCATCAGTGAACAGTTGCTATCTAATTGATGGCAAAGTCTCTAATGACCTACGAGCTCATTAGGGCGGCTGAGCCAGCAGGGGTCTTCATAAATGTTTGGAATTTCACTCTGAGGCTTTGCGAGTTTTCCTGCACGCATCTGACACCACTGTCTAGTTTATGAAAGCCACCAATGGGTGACAACAGCAAAAATATAAATCGAGAGCATGAAGGCTAATATCAACCTACATGACAGAGATTTGTTACACTGTCAAGATCTTATTATAAAAAGCTCAAAAAAGACATACTGGGAGCAAAATGGGTTCCCAATAGGTAACTACTTATGCCAAGAGCTGAGCTGTCACCAGAGTTGGTGACAGAGTGGGTAAATTCACCATTCACTCATAATTTCATAAATCAATGCTTCCTAAATACCTATTACCCAACAGTAGTATGCATAATTGCTTAATATACATTATATCAATAGATACAATTACTGTGCTTCTATGAGAAAACTGAAGCTTTGGCAAATTAGGAGGCTAGAAGTTATATATACACACACTTTTTCTTTCTTTTTTTGTGGTACTGAAAATGAATCTCAGGGCCTTTACACTGAACTATGTTCCCAGCCCATTCTTATTTTAATATTTGATTTTGAGACAAGATCTCATTAAATTACTAAGTTGCCCAGGCTGAGCTCAAACTTGCGATCCTCTTGACTCAGCCTCCCCAAGTGCTGAGATTACAGCAGCCTTCCAGGCCTGGCTATAATATGCGCTTTAAAATATACAGCTGGTGAAGGAAGAGAGCTAGGACTTGAATCCAGGTGTCTTGTCAAAATTCTTGCTTTTATTTTTTTCTTGTCACATTTTCTCTATTAAAGTTCAACTCACACACACCTCAGTTTTTGAAAAAAAAAATTTCTCTAAATAGTGTGCCAGTTAATTTCAGTTGTTACATAACCAGATTAAAAGACTCCTGGAGAAATGGTCAGACCACAGGACCCTACTATGCCTATCAATGACAAGTGTCCACCAAGGTTCACAGCTGACCATGCTGTCAGGAGGTGAGGCCCAGTGGGAGGAGGCAGGTCACTGTGGGCGTGCCTGTGGAGGGTCTGCCTCACACACGCCTCTTCCCTGTCACACTCAGCTGCCTGGCCACCACTGAGCCAGGAGCTTTGCTCCACCAGACCTGTCTCAGTCCCTTTCTCATCACTGGACATAATACCTGACACCATAAGGAAAGAGAGACTGATTTTTAGCTCACAGTTCAGAGCTCTCAGCCAGGCCACGCATGTTTGGCTGGCGATAGAAGAAGGAAATGACAGAGGCCCTCACCAGAGAAAAGGTACTCATCCCAGGAATTAAAGTGACTGGGGAGAAGCCATGACAAGATTACATCCCCCCCAGGCCTCACCCTCAGGACCACCCCTTCCTGACTAGACCCTGCCTCTTAACAGCATATGAAATTGTAGATATGTCTTCCTTAGAGTCAGCCTGTCACCGACTGAGTCCTCTGAAACTGTGAGCCAGAATAAATCTATCCGCCCACAAGTTGTGGGTGCTGGGCATTCTGTCTCAGCAACAAGAAAGCAGACCAATATATAAGGAAAGGAGATTATTGTCCATATTTATTAAAAAGAAATGGCCAATTTCAAATTTTATGGCAAAGTTAGCATGGATAGTAAAAGCATTCAGAGACGGTCCAAGTGGTGGTAAAGAATTTCCATTCATATTTTTTTTTCTAACATTGAACCAGCTCGTACCTGGGCCTTTGCCATCATAGCATGCTCAGTGAACGAATGAGTTTCCTTCTGGTTTCAAACCCCGTATACTAATGAAGGCGCAATGGGAGGAGGGAGGGAGAGAGAGAAGAAAGAAGGCAAATACAGTGAAGACAGACCCCGTGTGCAGAAGAATCTCGTTAGATTTAAGTAGACACTGATTATATAGGATATGATAAAAATACAGTAAATGTCTAAAAAAATTTTAAATTTACTGCAGTAAAAGTCTCATTGCTACTAATCTCCCTAAAATATGCCTCCTCACTTTGAACACACTTGCTCCATCATTCTCGCCGCCTCTGAAGTGATTCTGGGAGTCTTCTTTTGTATCATTTGTGTACTCTCAAGGCTGCCTTGATGTCCTGAATCAACTCAAAATCTCTACCTCTCACAGTCATTTTGAGCTTGAGGGAGATCCCCAATTTACATGGTGCCAGATCCAATGAATATAGTAGACAAGGACACATTATGATGTTTTCATGAGCCTGTCTTTCCATGGAATGGCATACCACAAAAAAACGGTCATCATATTTTTTATCATAACGCATACAGATACAAACAAGGACTTCCAGAACTGCTTCGGAAAGTGGCAAACCTAGCGGAATAGGTGTATTCAAGGAAAGAGGGATTCTTTTGAGGGAGATTAATAGTAGTGTGGTTTTTACGATAATAAATTCTTAAAATTTAAGCATTCACCGTATATTTCAGTCACACCTTATAATATTTCCCTTTATTCCCATACCTTGTGTTTAACTGAAAGCAGTCATCGGGGAAGCAACCAGGGTCTCACAAGCACAATCAAGGGCCAGATGACAAGAGAGAGGCAAGAAAGGCGTGCCCTAGTGGCCGTCATCATGGCTAAGGCTGCTCCAGGGAACACCAGCTCTCCGGCCCTCAGGCTCAGGGTGGTGGGAGAAAGCCTCGTGGACATCCTCGCTGAACCACACTCAAGACAGGCTCAGGGGACACAAACAGGACTCTGAGAGCCTCTACTTCCTCTTCGTTTTTCCTAGAGAAAGAGCAGAACAACTCGAAGGCCAGATGTGTCCGGGAACATACAGAATACAAACAGATTTCCACCTTAGTAATGCAGAGTCATTGTACCGCACCCCGCACCATGAGAGTATATAACAGCCACATAAACGTCCTGAAATATGTCAAGATATCAAGAGGCAGCTGTTCATCTCTTTTTTGAAGGATGCAGGCAATGTTAGTTGACCTCTGTTATAGAACTAGCATAGATTAGCTGAAATAATACTTTAACAGTTTTTGAGTACCCAACTATATGTTCTGTTATAAGAAATAGCAAATGTTTAATCATAAATATTTTAATGGCTTCAGGGATTCATGGTATTCAATGACCGTGTTAAATGATAATAATCACATCTGGTTTATTACTATAGTAATTCAGCAGCTTCTCTTCAGCAGTTATTTTTTATTGTATGTGCTGTGCTACTGTCATGGTCATTTATAGCAGTAATATTTTAAAGTGGCTCATTTGTTTGTTTAAGGACAGTTTCACAATATATTTCTATATTAATATACATTTTGTACTATTATTTCCAAGCTGCCACTGGAAAATTGATCCCAGCCAGTTACGACTGGAGAGGCGAGAGACACGGGACATGTCCACGCAGAGATGAAGCGGGGAGCAGATGGGACTGTCCGGTGCACAGTGGGGTTGTGACAACTGTCTTATTCAGAAATGAAGAAGTGCACTGAGAAAGAGTTAAGAAATAATAATAAATGCAAGGGGAAAACCACAGATTTGGAAAACGTTTTATGCAAAATACCATTCTAGAGGCAAAGGCATCTGGGAGAAGCCCAGGACCCGGGGTCTGCAAGGTCAAGGCAGCCATCCGGCCTTGGCAGCCTTTTGTTTCAGATAGCAAAATGATAACCAGGAGATGAGGAATGAATGAACGAGAACTTGCCAGAGGGAAGCAAGGGCAGGAGAAGGTCACCAGCGGGGTGGCCCTGCCACCGACACCAATTTCAAGGTTCCTCCAAGAAGGCATGAGAGTGAGTCGCTGGGGTGCAGGTGGGCAGCAACCCCTCCCCGGCTGTCACCGTGGATGGCTGGAAGCAGGAGGCTTTACACGGGCTTGTGTGCAGTGCCCACTGGCCCACAGCTTCTCTGGGTTCTTTGTGATGGGGTAAACTCAGCTCAAAATCATACCTTGCTCCTCAGCAGGAAGGCGAGAGCGCAGGGGTCTTGATGACCCAGGGGAGCTAACTTCCTGCGACATTCTGATGACCCAGGTGGCAGAAAGGCAGAGCCAGAGGAAAGCTTCCGGACTCCAGCTCTGCCTCCTCTCGCTTGAATTCTGATTGGTCGGGTGACAGAGGGCAAATGGCTTTTACGGCTATGAATGATGTATGACCATAAAATGGTCTGTAACCAGAGGTGCCAACGGCCATGCCTGCTGATTTAACGGACACCCAGGGTTGTGTTCACAGAGGTGCTTAAGTAAACACGTGCTAGGTTGGAGGCCGTTTGCTAAGCAATCATTTGTCTCCCTCTTCCCTTCCATTTTGTTTTACTTCATCATAAAAGGAGGATAGTAAAACTATGATTCTCTCTCTCTCTCTCTCTCTCTCCAATAATGAAGATTTACTCTTATCGCGTGTAGTTCTTTCTTGCCTGGCTCTTTACCTCTTCCGACCTGCAGGGGAGCTGTGACAGATCTGGGAAGCGCAGCGTCAATGAGCTGTCCCTTGAGATGGGAGAGATGCTAGTTTGTGTATTTGGAGCATTAGGAAAAGAACACCCCGGCGTCACAGTTAGATGTATGGATTGGGAAGATTTCTGTTCAGCTGCATATCAGCAGAAGCATTCGGAACAAACATGACCTTCCCATGATGTCCTCACATGGAGAAATACCCCACAAGTACATAGGCTTCTGCGGCCTTGCTGTTCCCTAATTCATTGGCTGCCCACAGCAGCGATTAGGCCTAGTTAGATTTGGGCACGGAAGCTTGGTTTTATGTGGCTGCTGAATGATCATTTGAGAATACAGATTTTACTGAATGTCGAAGTATTCCCAAATAAATTGATCAGAAATCCGTAAGACACCATATAATAATTCCTGCCTATGTCTATAGGAAACTATAGCCAATGATTCATTTGATTTTGCATTCCAGGCTAGGTTGGGGATAGTAAAGTAAAGCCCAGTGTTTTTCTACTGGAGGTCAACTGCAGATCTCTTTCATAGGACCTCCACATGGTTATCTGAGGAGGTGAAATGAACTTGTGCTCAAGATTACACCTGTTCTAAAACTTTCAGCCCTTCACTTTCTAAGAGAAGGAATCAAATTAGATGATGGCTTTTTTTAGAACATACAATTTTATGGACTCACCTGATTCTGATGCCTTTTCAAATGGTAAATGTTTCATCAAACGTCTTCTATGGCAATTGACCTGCTCACATTTTTATTTTTTCTTCCATCAGTTTTGATAGAGTTTAGTCAAACTTAACAGAGTGGCTCTAGTTTATTGGTCCTGACAGCCAGTGTTTTGAATTATTAATTTTTTTCTACTCTGTCTTTGTTTTTGCTTCCTATTATTTACTTCAGATTATTCCTTTAATAATTCCCCTGTATAACTTCATTTTTACAGAGTTGTTATTACCTTCATTCTTCCAATTCCTTAAATTCAGTACTTAAATTTGGTTTTTTATTTTTTGTTCTTCTTTAATAATAGGAGCAAGAGTCGCCAAACTATTGTACATAGACCAAACCGCAGCCTTGGTTTTGTACAATTAAGAGCTGAAAATGATTTTTTGTAGTTTTAAAATATTATAAACACAAAAAAATTATATCAGAGACTGTAAGGTCTACAGAAAAAAATGCGGACCCTTGATATCAGCATGGAAAGTTGTATTTTTACTTCTGAGTACAGCTTTCATTCTGTCCCATAATCACATAAATTATCGTGTTTTTTTTTCTTGCTTCCTAGATAATTCAGTTTATTTTCTTGTATTTAGTCTTAGTTTATTTGTCTGTTAGGGAACAGGCAAAAGGAATCTGTTTGGGTGGTGTGGCTCCTTTGCTCCACAAAAACCTCAGGGGTCCAGACTCCATCCAATGAGTAATTCCTGCCATCATGATTCAAGATGGCAACTGCCACCCTCACAGTCCATGAAGCATGACAGAGAAGGGGATAAAGAAGAAAGAGGGAAGGGGCAAAACCAGTCATTAGGAACATTTCCAGAAGCTGTCCTACAACAACCCCAATGTATCTTGTGTGCAGAACTTTGTCTCATGGCGACATCTAGAAAAGAGATAACTGGAAATTACAGTCTGTATTCCACATAGTCAGGTATACATGAAGAAAGGATAAAAAGAAGTAGGAAGAGGAGATAGAAAGAGAAGAGAAAGAAAAAACATGAATATGGGGTGGACATGTAGCAATCTCTGCTGCAGAAGATAGCTGTCCTCTCTTCTGCAGCTCCAGTGTTACAGAATTGACTTGGGTGCTCAATTATTTTTAGGGTGACTATTGGTTCTATTTTGTAGATGGTGGATTTATTAGGAAGATCCCACTGCCCACTGTTTATATCTCCCTTTGAAGCTGTGTGATCTGGGAATAGCTTCTCCGCATTTCAGTGTCCTCATCAGTAAAACGAAGACAATAGCAGTATCCACCTCCTAAGACAGTTCCGAAGATTGGGTCAGACTATGACCTACTGTGACCAACAAATCCTTCTACAGTGGAAAGCTGCTGCTGCCGCTCCCTCAAATCTCTGGAAAGTTCTCTTAAGGCAAACATAATAAAGACCCAGATCCATGGTGTCATCCCAAGTCCCTTTGTGTTCTAGACTCTATCAGTCTTTCCTGGATTGTCTTCCCCCTCTCCTCACCTGCCACCTGCACTTACAAACTTAAAATGATGAATGCCACACATCTCCCATTGCTTTTCTCATGCAGCACCCTAAGCAGTAAATTCAATTAAATAAAATTAACTAATACACAGAAGGAGCCCAGAGCATAGAGTATTCTATAAATGGTGGCTTTCTCATCCCTTTCTAAGGCAACAGGAAAAACACACAATGGTTATACATTATCAAAAATAAGTGAGCAAGTTGCTTTAATTTAGCTATAGTTGTTGTAGGAATTATAAGCCGAAGGTTTACATTTAAAGCAGGCAACCATACTTGCTTTGCATTCCAGCCTTAAGCTTTGCTCTTAACCACAAGGAGCTAATTAGCAAGTCCCGGAGAACCAAATCCAACTAACTTTCTAAAAGCAAGTGTCAGAGATTTATCCTCTAGAAAGAGAGCTAACCTCAGAGTCAACTTATTTTAAAAAACAAAGAAAGACAAAATCTAAAGGCACTGTGCTTCAGAAACCGCCCTGTTGAAAACAGCAGAAATGTGCGCTCATAACCCACCCATATCTCGGCTCCTCCCAGTTAGGGCAAAGCCTTGGAATGAGCTTTGCAGAAGTTAGAGGATCAGCTGCTGGAGACCTATGGGAAGACTTTATCAAGCAGACAAGAGGCCTGTGGGGGCGTTAAGGGTTGTCCTCAGATTTCTAATGAGAAAGAAGCCACTTAAGCTGCTGTAATGAAACATGATTGAACAGCCTGCAGTGACCAGTCCTCGGGCCACTTGCCGATTACTTGCTGGCCATGCAATGCCCTCCCTACCCATGCATGGCAATTTTTCTGAATGGCACTGATTTCACACAGGCCACCTTGGCAAAACGAGCCCAGAAAGCACGTTCTTCCATGTGTGGTCAAAGGAAGGCCAGCACAGCCTCCAGCATGTCTATCAATGTGTTCCCAGTAGGCAGGTTTCCAATCCATCATTAAGGTTTTTGTGTGCTTGTCCCTACAAATAAGACTCATTACCTTAATTCTGTAGACATCAGAGCTCCCACAAGGAAGCTGCTCCAAAGGAAAGCTACCTCATTGTGTCCTTCGTGTCCACGTCCTATGCCAGCCTGCAAGAAGGCCTCTCATCCTTCCTCTCTGCCTACATAGGCAGCTGGAAACCCCTGGGAAAGAGAAAGAGCCTGAGGCCTTCTTGTAATGGCAACCAGTGCCCTAAGGTCCTTACACATCAATTTTAGCATGGCCCTGTGAGCTTCCTGGATAAGAAAACCCTCATTGTGTGTGGATTAAAGGCGGCTGCCTCAGAACCCTTGCCCTGCTGCTGACCAGCAGAAGGTCCCGAGATCACTCAGCTTTAGTTTCATCTCTTTACAAGGGGGTGGTATATCCATTCAGAGAAATTTTACAAGATCGATCTTTATGTAATGGATGAAAGTACTTAGTATAATACTCCAATAAGCTGATAGTTACAACTGTTGGTAGATTTGGGAAGTGGAGTAACACAACCAAGTTTGCACAAGAAGTGGGATTCTAGCCCGACTTGTCCACCTCAAAACACGGACTCCTTAAAAATGGTACTATGCAATGTTTGAGATATGTTAATAAGGGCACATGCACTGCATGCAATGTCCCTTACAAAATGTTCAGTGAAATAAGATGGACTCTTATAATGGGTCTTGCAAAAAGCATTTGTGAACTAAATGGTGGCTGAATAGTCTTGTTGAACTCTTTCTTTCCATTTTTCCTAATGTGTGCATCTCAAAGGGCCCCCCTTTCTCAACAAGTCCACAGTAGATTTCTTCTTTCAGCAGATGTGGGGTATCCAGCCCATCCGCTCCTATATTCTGGTCCCCATTAATCATTGTGCACACCTTGTGATCGAATTGAGTGCTCTACTGTTTTTAGAAAACCTCACTATTTGTATCTTTTCAGATTTTTGAGACTTTTTTGTCTTATATATGTATTCATAAGGATTTCCTTCACTCATTCTAGTCATTTTACTGAGCACCAACCGTGATATTGGGGATCATGCAGATAACCGCAGCAGAGAAGTTCTGACTGAGGACAGATAAAAAACAAAATGCAAATATAAAATAGACAACAACATGGCTGTGTTGGGTCTTGGGTTTCCACATACCCAAAGCTGGTTTCCTGGGTCCTGACTCTCAACACAATACAGAAATGAGCAAATGGAGTTGAAGAAATTACAATACAAATGTAAATTTGTTAGAAAGGAGCAGAAAGAACAAAAAAGCTTCCTGTTGGAAAAGGGTTCCAGCTCTGGGACCCCAGAAAGGCAGTCCCTTTTCACAAATTTTTGGCTTTTTCCCATCTCCAGGTGAATCTAAAAATTGGGCTGTCATCCTGAGATGGTGATTGGTTCTCCTACATGTCTTCACATATACAGAAGGGAACTAGATTGGTTGGGCTGGCTGCGCACACCCTGCTGCAGTCTCGGCAGTGAGAAGGTCAGTGACTTGGGACGCTGTTCCTCCTCCTCTCTTTGTTCTACAAAATGTGAAATGTGCCCACCGATTTTTTTTTAAGGGAAGAAAAACCAGGATGTGAAGAGGACAAAGGAGCTACTGGTCAGCTGGGTTTTTCGGTCTTTAGCTAATGTCAGTTTTCCTAATTTAACTCTATTGTGCCCACCTCCTCTCTATCCTACCCACCCTATTACCTTTCCTAACAAGATATTCGAACAGGGGGGTGGAAGAGGAAGTGCTAGGAGAATACTAGAGCAATGTCACATGGGGAGTGACACAGTCTTTGAGCATGAGACATTTCTGCAAGGACCTGAAGGCAGTGAGGGAACAAAGGGAAATGCTGGCTAAGCCAAGAAGCCAGGAAAGTAAAAACACACGGGGAAGGAAAATGGCAGCCACAGGAGCAGAAAGGTCTGTGTGGCTAGAGCAGAGGAGCAGAGAGGGGACACTGGGGTCAGGGAGGTAAAAGGGCCACTAGGCAGGGTGGCAAATGGCCTTGGGAAGGAGTTGGGGAATATTAATGTTTATCCTGCATTAGGCAGGAAGCCACTGGGGAGCAAAGACATGACATTGTGTGACCCACATCTGGCACCAGGGGTGGAGGAGGGAGGGAGCAAGGCCCCCAGCGGGAGGTAGTGCCTTCCTCAGAGTGAGCTGCGAGAGGCCAGGCCCTGGGGCCAGGAGGAGGCGTGGGATGCTGGCTGTGATTTGAGGATCCTTGAGGATGAAATTCTCCCCCAAAGACAACTGAACTTAATTCTGTGCTGTTTCAGGTCATGGTCGCATTTCATTCTCAGAAATTAAAGTAAGTACAGATTCCATTCTAGGAATTCAGAGAAAAACAGAATTTGAAGAGGTAAAACAGTGTCCAGCTTTTCACATAAGTGTCGAAACCAACCCTCTTATAGATGATCTACTAAAGGAAAATTCCTGATTGCAGTTTCCACCCAATACATTCCAAAACGATGAGCATACTTTCTCCCCAGCCAGGCAAATCCTGTATCTCTCCCCTCTCCCTTCCCTCTCTGTCGCTGCAATGCTCTTTGTAGATTTCCTGGGGATACCCTTACACTGTGGGAACCCACAGATGTTGCCTCCTTTGACTGCTGCTCTCAGTACTTGAGGTCAGCCAGGACCCCAGCAGGCTGGCCTCCCAGAGAGTCTCCTGCTGAGCCTGGGACTCCAGCCAGCAGCAGGTTGTGGAGCCTGCAGTGAAGCGAGAGCAGATTGCTGGAGTTTGGTCAAGAGAACAGATGTGCGTGACAGGCCAATCTGACCGTGGAGAGACATTTCCCTGCACCTTGTAAAGGTGCACAATGGCCTGGTTAAGCCAAGGCAAATCGACACACATCCCCTTCTTCATAAACAGAAAGAGAGAGAGCCCTTCCTCCGAGGGTGTGAAATGGGGGGAGCGAAGCCAGGTACCTTGGAAATGTTGCAGTGCCTGGCTTAGGTGAAGCAAATGCCTGTGAAAAGGACCCAATAGCATATTAATAGTCTGGACTATACCACACCCAGGCCAGGGACAAGAAGGTATGGATTGACTGTTCACTCTTTGTTTCAAAGCCATAAGCGCCATCTCTGGGGCGTGGGGGACCACCACACAAAAGTTTTGCTATTTTTCAAAAATCCTCCCTCTCCTGCTGATCTTTGATTTCCTCCTTAAACACTCACTATCTGTCTTCTCCACGATGCCTGACGCTTCTGGTCATCTCAAGGAATCTTCAGAGAGAAGCCAACATCTTTAGTCTGTGAACATTTAGAGTAGAGGTAAGGGGACCAGATGTCCAATAAGTAAAACAGCCAGGGCAATAGAGCCAGAAATTTAAGCTCCAAAGGGATGTTCTTAAATGAGGCTGCCTTCTTCCACTCTACCTAGAGTTCCCTGCCTCTATCCACCACTATCCCATCGTCCTCTGACATTCTAGCCTTTCACGTAGTAACCTTCAGCTTCTCCTGCGAGCTCAACTCAAGGACCAGTGGCTGGGCAAAACCTCCAAGATATGACCAGCCCCAAAATCCATGCTCCCCTGTTCCTTACTCCGGAAAGCACTCAACACACAAAGTCCCTTCTATGTTTCCATTTTCTCTACCAAAATATTCACAATATTTGACCCATAAATTATACTCAATTAATATATTGATAAAATTGAAAGGCTGGGCTTTGATTTACCTGAACTTAAGAGGAAGTTTCTACGAGTGGGTAGGTGTGACTGTTGGAGAGATTGTGTCAACTTGAGGAAATTAGGAACCACGCCTGGATTAGAGTTTAGGAACCACACCTAGATTAGGCAATTAGGAACTAGCCTGGATTGAGTGTAACTGATTCGTGGGCCAGCAAATGAGGAAACAGCACCCACCCAGCCGTGGGAGGTCCAGCTGGAACCCCAACTGTATAAAAGGAAGGATGAAAAAAGATTGTTACAGCTTTTTCCTCTGGGGAGTAACTGAACTTGATGGGATTTGGATTCCTGTTTGTGATGTCATGAGGCACTGCCTATACCTCTGCCTCTGCCATGTACTTCCATAGCTGCTGGCCGCTTCTGAGTGGACTGTGACCTTCTGAAACTGTGAGCTAAAAATAAACCTTCCCTCCCCTAAATCTGTGGATATTGGGTATTGAGTCGGAGCAATGAAAAAGTAACCTAAAAGAGAAGGAAAATTGGAAGCACAGCCACAGAGCTAGATAGAGTAAAACCAATTACTTAGTACTACATCAGATATCAAGCCAAGTGCTTTTTACAATGCACAGAATGAAAAAAACTCCTAGGATTATTTCAAATGTCAGTTAAAAATAAAGTCCACCTTCAAATGTATTGCAAGTTTTCTGAAGGAGAGAAATGAATCAAGAAATGTGGACATGGTGTCTCCATCACCAAGATAAAAGGATATTCTTTGAGGATGGATAGCAGGGAGGTGAGATTCTGTAGTACAGCAGATGTGGAAGCCTCCAAGCATTTGAAGAATTTTGATTCCAAGACACAGAGGAATGGGCTGTACCAGGAGTGTGAAGATTCATCACGTGCTCTGGGCAAACTCAGAGAATTCACCCTGCAGACAGGAGGCTTTGACAAAGGTATTGTCATCTTGGAAAAAGATGTACCAAGAAATAGAAGGTAAGAACGTTCTAAAAAAGGAATCTTTTCAGAAATAAATCTTTTTTAAAAAAGAAATTTAGAAAAGTGAAGTATAATTAAGAGACAACTTCACTGTTAAAGTTAATCTAGGCCAAGTTAAAAGATGCAAAAGGACAAATAAATAACTCATCTTTATATTTAAAAAAATATGCAAAGACCCTGCATATCAGTAGTTATACCTTGTCCTCCAAAGTTCCCACAAAAATGGAATTTGAATCCTCATCTCAGCTAGTGGTCTTAAGAAGGAATGGTGACAGTGAGTCACCACAAAAGTAACTGGCTTGACCCTTCACTCATCCATTCATCCACTCATGGAGCAAATATTTTTATTTGTAAGTAAATATGTCTAATGTGTTCTGTTGATTGTGCTTTACTAATTATACTCAATGTAACAAATAAATAAATAAGGTGTCCTGGGTAACATGCCATAAAAGTCCAGAGAAATTTGAGGATGTTTCCAAGAGAGATCAGAGAAGGTCTCATGGGGGTAAGTATCATCTATCTGGGCTTTAGTGAATAGGTAGATGCACATTTCATAAAAAGTTTGATAGAGATTTTCACAGAGTAAGAATTACATGAGTGCTTGCTATTAATATAATCCAAGCCAAGATACTTATACTTACGTAAGGCAATATAATTCCTTCTCTCCTTATGGTCTTTGTACATGAAATGCCCTTCTCCTCTCCAACTTCTTTCTCCTTATTTGTCTTTCAAGATCATTACCTGTCTACAGACATTCCCCTGCCCCCCTGGGTCCTGTCTTCCATCATGCCGTCATTGTGGTCTGTACACGGAGCCCACTTCTGTGATACAGCACCACCTTTGCAGGGCCCCTTCTGGCTTCCTGTATTGATTGTGAGCATCCAGAAAGCCTGCCTGGATTAGAGTAACCTTCACAGACTCAAGGTCAGGCTGGGGCTGACACCAGATGACAAACATAAGAAATGAAACAAGGTGGCCAAGTATCAAAATTTGAGATAAGGGTCAAGGCTAGAATTTTGCAAAATGCCTGCATTTCTGAAGACAGTGAGATGAAAAACAGCCCCAGGGAAAAGCCCTGCTGGCCCAGGAAGTAGATCCAGAAGGTGTCCTTGGACATCTTGGGTGTTTCCCTTCTTCATTGTTCCATCGGAGAAAAATGTTCCCCTGTGGTTATTGGGATCCCTGGTTAGAAATGGATCTTCACCATAAAAATGCCCCACAGGGCAACCCTCATTCCCAACATATTAAAAAACAGCAATGTAGGTTCTTTTCTATTACACTGACTGTGCACTAAGTTGACTTCCACTCCCCATAAAGACTGTAAGCGCAGGCATCAATCCATTAGAGCCTGCATCCAAAAACACAGACAAGTTGCAGATGACTACTCCCAGGTCCAGTCAGGGGCCCAGGTGAAGAGGAGTGTGCTGTTCAAGAAATTTACAAAGGAAAAATCATATCTATTTGTTTTCACATCCAAAGATACCAAGGGGGCACTCAGTTTGGTATTCGCCTCTTTTCTAAAATACAGGTCACACAAGATACCGTTTGCTTTAAAAATCAAAAAATAGGAAGCTGGGGTAGAGTGGTGACTTGGGTGAAATGACTTGGGTGTGGAAGATTAATATGTTAAACACCGTATGGTTTCTCAGACTTGGAAGACCCAGAACACAGACATTCTTTGGAACCATACGAAGTGATAGCCGGAGCCGGGGGAAGGGACAGGGAAAGGGTGGGAGGGCAGAAGATGGGAAGGGATTGTGAAGTCGATGTGATACATAGATGTACAAAACACCCAAATTCATTGTAAATACTATGTATTAAATTTGTATATTAATAAAAACAGTGGGGAAAAAATTTAAAAATCAAAACAAACAAAAACCTCCACCACTGTCAATTCACAATATTCCAAAAGGATGCTGTAACTTATTTTCACAGTTAATTCCATCTTTTTCAGTACCTTTCAAACTCCTCTAAGGTGCACTTGGTGCACACACGTGTGTGCTCTCTAGCTGCGTTCTACCACATGCCGTGGTCATCTCTCCCACATTTTGTGAGGTAAAATGTGCTCAAACTCCGTTCCAGAGCCTTGCTTCCAACAGAGGTCAGCAGTCAGCAGCTTGTGTTATCAAACGTGGACTATTTGTCAACGAAATATGCTTGAACAAAACGTATGGTATGCTTGCTTATAAACTCCTTGCCACTCCGTGAGATAATAAAATAATTGATTCTTCCTCTGATACTTTCCCCAACCCAGTGTGGAACTTCCTTTCCCTTTCCCTGACTCCAACCGGAGGCTGGCCTGTTCTGCATTTGACACCACTGTAGAAATCCTAGAGGGAGAGGAGAGGCAACAAATTTAGCATTTATGAGTTTATGAATTTTTGGTAAGAGGCCAGGCTCCTACCTCTCCTGAGCATCTGGCAGGGAATAAAAAAAGAAAACACTTAGTTTCAAATGATTCCTCAAGGATTATTTCTGACCTGTGCAACAAGGGTCTTATTGTTTTCCAAAGCCTTAGATCACCATGATGACATGACCGGAAAGTGGAACTTTTCTTGAACATAGCATTCATTTTTCTGTTGTATTTTATAAGAAACTTGATTAAGGAATCTATTTTGAATCCTTGGTGAAAATTATGTGTTATTATTTCCTGATGTATTTTTGGTTATTTTTTATTTGTTTAATTTCTCTTTTTAAATCAATTTACCTGAACTCTAACTACATACAGAATTCCTCCACTTGGCACAGTTCAGTGTTGACTGTGGTACACATTCGTCATGTAGCTATCGTTCCAATTTAAAAAAAAAAAAAAAAGTCAGGAGGGGCTATGCCCATCACCAGAAAGTGTCCCAGTGTTTGCTGGCCTCTCCCCCCGCTAACCTCAGGAAACCACTGCTCAGCTTTCTGCCTTTGTAGATTAGTCTTCCCGTTCCTATGAGTTAATGGGAATAAAATCACACATTGTGTGTTCTTTGGCATCTGGCTCCTTTCACTCAGTGAAATATGTTCGAGATTCATCAGATTTGTGTGATGAGTCCGTTTCCTTTTTTTTCCATCTCAGTGCTGGGGGATGAACCTAGGGCCTTGTACATACTAAACCAGTGCTGTGCCGCTGAGCTATACGCCCAGCGCTAGGTCTTTGCTTCTGCCGAGTAGCACTGCATCATATAGGTGTTCTATAATTAGCCTATCAATTCAGCAGTTGATGATGCCTGTTTGGTTTTGTTCCTTTTTTTTTTTTTTTTTTTTTTTACTTTTGAGACAGGATCTTGCTCCATAGCCAAGGCTCTTCCTGAGCTCACCGTGTAGCCCAAACTGGCCTCGAACTCACAGTAATCCTCCTGCCTCAGCCTAGCAAGTGCTGGGATTACAGGCATACGCACCCAGGCAATCAAACCTGGGGTTTGTGCTTGCTAGAATTGATGCCCATTTGAGATGTTCCCAGTGTATAACTGTGATAACTAAGGCAGCTATAGACATTCGTGTACACATCCTTGTGTGGACATAGGTTTTGGCTTCTTTTGCTAAACTACCAAGTGTCTTAGTCACTTTCTCATTGCTGTGCTGAATACAGAATACATGCATCACTTAAGAGTGGAAAGATTTAGCTCACAGTTTATTCGTGGCAGCCAGCAGTGGTGGAAGCCCGTGGCAGAGGCCAGAGAGCTGCTGGAAGTACTGCAAACAGAAAAGCCAAGAGGGTGAGGAGTAAGTCAATGTCTGGAAGCTCGGGCAGGGCCAGAGCTTTCCTCAGGAAAGAAGCTGTAACAATGGTTTCTCTTCCTTTATTTGGTTCAAGCTGTCAGGTGAGCCCCCCACACCCAGGGTGAGTGCCCCTTCCTCACTTCCTGGCCCACAGACAACTGACACACACTTGAAATCTCTGCCCTCGGTGCCTCCTGATCTCAACAAGTCGACACAACCCCCTAAGCTTGTGCCCGTTCCAGCCAGGCCCTACCTCTCAGCAGCTCCCAGTTCTCTAGAAATCCCACTACATTCAAATACCTGAGGCTTCAGGGGGACACTTCAGATCCAAATCACAGCACCAAGAATAGTAGCAGAATTGTTGAACTTATGGTAGTAGTACATTTAGCTTTATAAGAAGTTTTCAACCTTTTTTCCCAAGCAGTTGGATCACTTTGTGTTCCTATTCCCAGTGGAGGAGAGTTCCAGTTCCTCTCCATACTTATCAACAATTGCCATCATCAGATTTCTTGAATTTCAGCCATTCTCATGTATGTGTAGTAGCATTTCATTGTGGTTTTAATTTTCAATGCCTTGATTACTAGCAATGTTGAACATCTTTTTCATGTGTTTTTAACCATTTATATATTTTTTCTTCATGAAGATTCTACTCATTTTGTCCTTTTTAAAAGCTCTGTTTTTTATTATTGAATTATGAGTTCTTTACAAGTGCCAGATAAAAGTTCTCATTATGAATGAAGCATGCTCATGCTTTATGAGCATGCATCTTGTTTGCCTATTCATTTTCTTATATGTTCTTTCATGGAATCAAACATTTTTATTCTGATCAGGTCAAGCATATCTCTTCTTTAATGTTTCATACTTTTGGGTCCTAAGAAAACTTTACTTGAGACAAAGTAAAAAATATTTTCCTCTACAAGTTTTATAATCTCAGTGTTTACAATGTAGTCATTTTTCATTGGCTCTTTATGTATGGTATAATGTAAGGCTCAAGAAACTTCTTTTTTAAATAAATATTCAGCTATTTCAACACTATTTTTTTAAAAAAACTATCATTTTCCAATTGAATTGCCTTGATACCTCTGTCAATACTCAGTTAGCCAACTACATTGATCTATCTTGTTGATTTTTAAGAGTCAAATATTAAACTTTCAGTCCAGCAAATATTTTTAAATGTGAAATGCTATTGAAGAAGGTAGGGAATGTGTTTAGGACATGTAAAGAATAAAAAACAGCCTTGAAAAAGGTGACCTGTTTCAATGTATGTACTCACCAGCCTCTAGGCCCTTGGAGATCTGAGACTGTGCCTGGCTTGTACATGTCTGCCCACCCCAACACGTAATTGGCCCCGGGACATGTAATGAATAAGCAAAAGAAAGAATGGACAAATAAGGTCAGTTTTGTGTGGCAGAACATAAAAAGAAACAGAGCTTCCTGGATATTGCTGCCTTTTCTCACAGGGGTTATGTATTTCCAAAAATATGCTTTTGGAAATACACAGACAACAAGTAACCTTTCAGGGGAAATAGACAACTTGGAAAAAACCCAAGAGGGTTCTTACCGCCCTTTGGGAAGGGCAGTATCTTGGGAAAGGAGCCCCTGCTTCAGTTACTACCAGGTTCATCTACTTTACTTCTGGGCCTCAGTTTTTTGACACGTATTCTGCAGCACTTTTCTGAGGGATTGCTGAGTTAGCGCCCCCTAGAGTCTAGATATGCCACAAACAACAAAAACATCTGTTGAGAATTCAAGCTCACTTTCTGATTTCAAGGCTTCATCAATTCAAGAGGAGGAGGCAGTGATCTACCATCCTCCATCACACAGGTTGAGAGTTGGATTCTTACCCAAATGGCCTGTCAGGGCCTGGCTTTGGAGCCACACAGGGAGCAGAAATTTCACTAAGGTTTCCTCCAGGTGACTCTCTTGGGGAGACAGCTGAGCTATGCGGCTGGCAGTAGCTCTGCCTGGGAAAGCACATACGGAGTTTCCTGCACTCAGGCCTGTGGCCCCCACACCCACATGGCCTCTCAGAAGAAGTCATTTCTAGCTCCAGGCTCGATTCATACTAATTACCCCTTGCTTTTCCCAAACATTCACATTGGTCCCTGACGGGACCAAAGCAACTAAGGATAAGAAAATACCAGGACCAAAAGAAGGAAGGTTTTCAATAAAATAAAGTGTGCAGAACAAGACGTGTGTTCAATTCATGTTAGTTGTTGATAATACTACTAATAATGACAACAACAAAATAACATCATTATGAATACTGAAGGCGAAGATGAGTCCCAATATGTGCCAGGAACTAGAAGAAGGCTTACCACCAGGCTGGTCACTGAGGCAACCTTCCCCCCCCCCCTACTGTTTAGGGAGGGAGTGCCCGCCAATTTCTAACCCATGTGACCACATTGCCATCCAAGACAATTTGAATTCATTTTGTGCATGAAATTTAGTGCCAAATGTTTAACTAAAACCAAGATGCAAACTTCCTTCCATCTACTCGTTTTATAAACCCTGTCCAAAAAATAAAAAACGCTAAGAGCCATTAAGCTTGTCTGACAGCATTTGTCTTTTCTGCACTGTGCTAGTTCCCTTGTCCTCTGTTGGTATGTCCCCTTCTGCACTCCAGTATTTGTCCTGGTATATTTAGTGGTCCCTGGGCAGGCCCAGCACACTGCAGCTCTGCTGATGGTGCCAAGATCCCTGTTAGGGACTTATTTTATTTAAAGAGCACCCCATTAATGGGTTTAATGGCCTTTCAATCACTTAGTATGCATTGTCAATGAGGGAGAATCGATTTTCTGAGAATTCCTGTTCTGGGGGGAAAACAAACAGCCCTTCCCTGTGCCTGCAATTTGCCCACTGAACAGATGATGAGGGACTCGACTCCGGCAGAGTTAGGAGCTTCCTTTACAGTAGTCGCAGCCCCGGGGAATCACCAGCCACAACAGTGAACAAGACAGCAATGTGGACATGCCAAGCCTTGGGCACCTTGCCTGTGAACTTTGAATCAACTCGATTGTCACTCTTGTAAAAAGACTCACTCCTGGGTTTGTGCCACTCTCTGGTGAAGAGTCGAACAATTTTACCCATGGAAAATTACAAGGGCAGTTGGTTCCACAGCAATTGCCTGGCTAGGTCTCCAGTGTCTTCCGGATATGGAATTTCTAGAAAGGCACCTTACTTCCTCTACTTGGCATTGCACGGTCTCCAAGCCATGATCAAGCCAAGCCCTGTCCCTGGGGAGCCTCTAATTCCACCCCTGTCCGCTGAGGTTCTTTTTCACATGAGGCCTGGTCCTTGACACCATGGGAGTACATGAGGCGACACAAGAAAACCTGAAAGGCAACCCCAGGCTCCACTCAGAACTTACCTCTTCCAAGTTAGGCTGTCCTTTAGGTTTTCTTAAGTGACTTTCTCTCTGTCTGCCTCAGCTCCTTTCCTGGCAGTCTCCTCCTCTGTCTTCTTGTCAACTTTCCCCTGAGAATCCCCCCTGAAATCCCCCTGTCCTCAGCAGTGACAGCTACCTCTGTGGAGATTTACTGTGGACCAGGGCTCCCTCCTCTGCCCTCTATACACACAGTAAAGCTCTCCATAGTCCTATGTGAATGCGATTGTCAAAGCTATCCTCTAGCTACAGAGAGGGAGCCCCAGCTTAGAGAAGTCAAGTCATTGTCTATGGAGCCAGAGCCATCTTAATATGAAAATCTTTTCTCTCAAATGTATGCTTGTCTGTCTTCTCTTGCTTTTGTTAGGGTGCTGGGCTCCCCAAGAATTCCTACCCAGTAGGTGCCTACTGTCCTCATCACATCCAGCTAGTAGAGGTAGTAGTGGCAGTAGTGACGGTAACAGTAATAACAGCCATCACTTATGAAATGCCCTTCCTGTACTAAGCTCTTTTTTAATCTTCATAAAACTACCTTAAGAGATGATAAAAAGGACATCGTGAGTTAGACTTGCCCAAAGTCTCACACTATTATCTATATAGTAGATTCATCATAATTGCATTATTCACCATTATTACTGTCATTACTAGCACTGATTGAAGGCTTATCATATATCAAGAACTAAGGTAAGGTTTTTGTACATACATTTGTATAACTTCAATTCTAACATAGTAAGTGTCATCTGTAGCTTCTGGCAATTTAACTGAGGCTCAGAGGTGGAAAGTAACCTGTCTGAAGTTATCCAGCCTGTAGGTGACAGAGTCAGCTTTTGAAACGGGTCTAATGCATGTGTTTGTCACAGTGATCCTGTCCTAAAGCCTGTGTTCTACATATTGCACTGAGACAACTTCTGTCCTTCCCTCGACCCTTTGGAAAATGGCCCATAAGTGTCCCCAGAACAATAGTTGAAGGCGAACCCAGGAGACTGCTGGTTTTGTGGCAGCACTGACTCTTAACAAGCTCCTGCCTTGAACTGGAATCTCATTTGCATTTGTCCTTCTGCAGTAGTTTCCAATTCCCAAGCAGAGCACAATTTAACTGTAAAATGCTCCTTAACTAGGCAGCTGTCTGCCGCAGTCAGGAACCAGGCTCAGGTGCGACTCCCAGTAGGCTCCCCTGAATCCACATGCCAGCCTCTGAAGCAACAGAAAGTCACCTCCGAGAAATTAGATGCCACTTGGCAGAGGCACATGCTGCCATGCCTGCCTGTCATCAGCTAGAACTGTGCAGGGGGCAACAATCAGGACTCAATTACTCCCAGGACTTCCTTCCTGAAGGCTTCCCTGTTGTTCAGGAGAACTGACACAGGGCAGACCATCACACCTGGACCAGGAGTGTTGGTTGAGGTGGCACCTTGGAAAGGGGAAGTTATGGGTTTAATTGATGTCCATGTATTACAATGTCAGCAGGTCATCAAAATGAGAAACATCTTCAGCCAATGTGTGACAGTGAAAATGTCATTCAACATTGTCACCTGAGCCTCTATGACATTGAAGGCATTATGCTGAAGGCTACAAAGTAAAGTGGATGCACCTTCTTATCCTGACATGACCCAGCAGTTAAACAGGTATATACAGGACCTGGGGAAGTACGATAAAATGCCCTTGGTAAAAGACAATCAGTGAAGTCCAAGGACATCATCTCTGCCGAAAAGGAGGAAGCTGATGAAATTATTGAGGAAAAAACTATAGAAAATAGCAAGAAAGACAAAAAAAAACCCAGAAGGACACTTCTTTAGAGGCCTAAGTCAGCAGAGCAGAAGAAATGGGAGAGATGGGAAGTGAGAGTGACGTGTTGTGACATTTGTCACCCACCAATCACCAGCATGGATGCTGCTGATATGGCTAACTAGGCGGGTGCCCCCTTCTTCCCTCACCACTCTACTCACCTCTCTTTGGAAGCTGTGTGCTCTGTTAGTGAGGACGACTTACCCCATAGCGAGTGTTCACCTAGCTATGATCCTCTGTAGAAACCCCAAAACAAGCTCTCAGAAAGTGGCAAAAATGCCCTAGAAACAGAGAAAGGGAAAAACAGCACCGAATCTCAGGAAGCCCAGAGTGGCCAGTGGGAGGGACATGTCCTTAATGCCCAATGAGAACAAGATGATAACTTTAAGATAAAAGACTTTGTGACCCAGTGATTAGCGGGATGCAGAGAGCCCTCTGAAAGCAGTGTTTGCCTAAGGTCACGGAGACAGGGAGGAGGGAGACGGTGAGGAAAGTAACTAGAGGAAGGGAACATTTCAACATTTCTGAACTGTTCTTAGTGAAAGGAAGGGCAGGTCCAGGCCAGCAAGCCCAGGCACAGCAGGCCTGAGGTGGGTGTGTGAGGGCTGGTGCAGAGTCCAGCGTACTCACAGTCCCCACCCAGGAGAGCAGGCTGGAAGGACAAGGACAGCAGGTGTTCCTAGATTCCAGGGTGACAACGGGAGGGTGAAGGACACCAAGACTTGTCCCTAGCTGAGAAGGAGCTGAAAGGGATCTTCAGAGGTGGGAACAAGGGAAAAGCCAATAGTCCCCGCAGTGTGAAAGCTACTCCTGACTGCCCCCCTGATCTGCCATCATGTCACAGATGCTCTCCAGATGCATGGCTGTCCTGTCCCGCTAGAGTGGAACTGTCCGAAAATAATCATCCTGGAAGAAAACCTGGGGGAAATGGGGAGAGGTTTGCTGCACTCATGTTTTACCAAGCTAATCTTATCTGTTCTTTCTGGAATATTTTATTACATTTATCGTTACAACTAATATGGTTCTCCACTCTCCCTTGTCTTTACATCTCAAGAGGATCTTATAAGCCTTACCCCAAGGACTTGTTTCCTCCGCTTACCATCAACTCTGGAGCCCATGGGGTTAGTCATAAGTTTGAAGCCTCGTGGGTCTCCCTCTCCCTGTCTCTGACTCCGTGTGTCTCAGCCGTTGCTCTGTCACGCAGTCCGGCCACCAGATGTGGCCAGCAGAGGCATTAAAAGCTAAAACTCGAACCGATTCCTTTTAATAGTTACTTGGAGATCTAGCTGTTAGCTCAAATGGGATTGGGAATTATCTGAAGTCCACAGTTATTTTTATTATTCCTGAGTGGAAACCCCACACATGGCTAATTTTAATGTCAGAGGCTGAAAATATCTCTGCAAAGGAAAAACCCACTGTAACCCCAAGTTCCCAGTGCCATAGGTCTAAGTACAGTGAATGCTACCTCTTGGCATCTCCCTGTCCTCCCACTGAGTCTCACCGCCTCATCAGAGCTGTCTGATTTGACATTTCAGGTGTGGTATTTTCATATTGGAAGCATAAGAGTTATCCCAATACCATTAACGAATCAGTGATATTTTTTGAGTTCCTGAAATATGACTCTCAGAGTACTAATCAGCATTAAGGTTGGGACAGCTCGGGATGCATTGTGATCTGCCCGTCTCCTTGGCAATTTAGAGCAGAACACAATCACATGATACCTGGTTTCCATTTGCTCTTTATTGAACTGTGGAAGGTGTGTTTTTCAAGGGCTCTAATAATTTGTGTTACTGTACTATATAGATTTTCAAGATGTTATGGGGCTGAGTGGTGGGGGTAGAGAGTATACAAGATGTCTTCACATTATTTCTTGTAACATTATATAAATTTATAATTATCTCAAAATTAATGATGCAATCCAAAGGGAAGAGGAAAGAATGGGAAGTTGCTATTGTCAATGGATATCATTTTGCTTTTGCAAGATGAAAACACTCCAAGCATGTGCTACATGGAAACGTGAACATGCTTGACTCTTGAAAATGATGAAGATGCTAAATTTTGTGTTCTGTATTTTAACCAGAATTAAAATATGTAGAAATATTTTAAAGGTCCAACTAATCATCAAAAGAGCAAAACGTATTTTCATGTAGCCAGGATAGCCACAAAAAGTGGCTAAAATTAATTTGCTGGCAATGCCAAGTGTTGACAGGGACATGGAAGAAATAATTCATATACTGCTGGTGAGAAAGGAAAGTACTTTGGAAAGAATCTTGGTTATTTCTTACACAATTAAAGACTTGAACCTAAGCCTTTTATCCAAGATAGCTCAAAACTGGAAAATTCAAATGTTCCTCAACTAGCAAATGGATAAGCAAGTTATGATACTCACAATGGAACAGGACTGTGCATTAAAACGATGAAACTGTTGTTACACACAACATGCATAAACTTCAAAAACGCTATTCTAAGTGCAAGAATTTAGACACAAGAGTATATCCTGTGTGATTCCATTCACCTGAAATTCTAACACAAGAAATACTAGTTTGTTTTTACAGATTGCAAATCAGTGGTTGTGTGGAAACATGGGTCTGCAAAAAAAAAAAAAAAAAAACACAAAGGAAATTTGGAGTTGGTAAAATATTCAGTATCTGATTAGTTTATAGTGGTGGTACTTACTCAGGAACATGTTTATGTATGTGTGTATTTCATCTTATGTAAATTATACCTCAATAAAGCTGATTGCAAAAAGATAAGCTTCCAAGAACCAAATGAGAAAGAAAAATAAAGTCTACATATGGTTTTTTATACTCAATAGGCCAAAGATAATATATTCCCTAATGTCACAATAAAATCACCTATATCCTGCAACCAGGCCTCCGTGTCTAAAGTTTCCATCACTTTTCAATAATGCCACCACCTGGGGACCAAGCTTTAACATAGGAGTCACTGAAAGATGTTCCATTTTCAAGCTATATCAGACCACTGTTGGGACACCCCGTGGCAGGAATTCTTAGAAGTCTATTCTTGGACACCTTTGCTTTGCCATATCCCTGTTATACCACCTAATCATACCAAGTATCCTTCTATCAACTCTTGTTACCTCTCCAGATTCATCCCCCAGGAGACTCATTCATCACCAACTATATATGCTGGTTCTCAAAGGCATTTCAAGTCACCGTTCACCAGAAAACATCTTGGTGAATGGATCATAAGTGTTTAGAAATAAAATTCTGATTCATTGTAAATTAATTCTCTCTCTGTTTCATCTGGAATCATAGAACTTTAGATCCAGAAGGGTTTCAGAGTCTATCTGCTTAGAGCAGAATTGCTGAGAGGCATGGAGGGCCAACTTGCGAAAACTCCCAATAGGGGACACCCACAACCTGTCATTAGCTGGCTAAGTGCACGTTAAGATCTTTGTGTGAACTTCAAGTTTGTCTCCTTGAAAACCCACTGGCTCTTGGTTTCGACTCTTCCGTGGAGGACAAAGAATTCTGTCTTCTATACAACTGCACTTTACATATCTGAAGCCAGTAAGCGTGTGTCGTCTCTCTCCTGAAGACTTCTCATATTAACTCTGTTTCAGGAGAATATCAACGCCATGATGGTCTCCTCGGCATCCCAGTCTTTACTCTTGTCCTGCACAATGCCTAGCAGCCAAGACCTGTCCCTGGCAACCCTTGGGGCAGTGCCACCGTAGAGGGCTTCCTGTGAGACACTGTTCCATGAGTAACTTGCCCCAACACACTGGATACGGGGATTTGTGGCACACTGCAGGTAGCAAATGTCTAGCAAGCTTCACTGGCGCAGTCCTAATCAGTGAGCCGTTGGCCGGCAGGAGTCTAGGAAAGAAAAACTGCAGAGTAGGTTATTTGGTGAACCCCTCCCTCCCCAGAGGCTGTATTTCAGTCAAGGTTGATTTTCAGTTTTCCCACCTAGTTGCTAATAAGTTTCAGTTTCTTGCAGCCCACACAAGCTGTCCTGTCCTCCCCCAACCCCACGCCGAGATTAGTCCCGGATGTCTTCAGTTTTGCACTCATGACGAAGCTGATCATTGAGAGCCATTCCTCGCCCCTGCCTCCTTTCATTTGGGGGTATGAGGATGAACCCCAGACCCTATCAACAGAGATACACCCACGATCGCCATCAGAACTCTTCTTCAACAGCTCTTTTACACTGGTAAATTCTAGTTTTGCTCTTTACCTATATCTAACTCTCGGCATTTTATTCTTAACCACTCGAGGGTCTGTAGACTCACTCTTCTCCCTCTACTTCACAATACCAACACCATGATGATGACTCCTCCAAGACACAGATTTCAGCCCTGGAACTTGAAGCTCCTGCTTATAACTTGGATTTTGTAACTGTGAGACCTTTTTTTTAACTTCTTACTAGAAAATACGTTGCTATGAAAATCCCTTATATAGTCAATAATCCGTGCTGAGATATCTTCGTTCAAATTGTGGAGAAATTTTGCTCTCTGGACTCAACCCTTGTGAACTTGAAAAATATCTAGTTTTTCCTTAAAACTGCACTTAGATATCATTGTTTCTCTTTGCCTGAAACAGAAAAAAAAGCTTAACAGATACATGCTGAATGTACCTATTCATGCATTGCGTCCTTATTTGAGGGATTGTTTAGAGGCGTGGCACATACCAGTATAATATGAATTACTTTATACATTTTTCTATAATGTAGATAAAGGGTTTCCACACTTGAGACTGTCTTACCCCATCACTATTTTCCTTTATAAGCACCCCTGCTCTTACTTCATGCCTCCTGAAAGTGCCACAGAGCATATATTTAATTTTTAATGTAAAGATTATGATCCATTAGGATATTTTGAGTTTTTCCAAACCTTTTGAGGTAACTAGAAACACTCATACATACGGGAAATGCGTGAGTTCCACTGCTGCTTTTAAGTTACTTAGGAGCCCTGCTAGCATGTGAGGCTCATCTTTCATCTGACTAATGACCAGAATCCCAGAAAGGCCGTGAATGGGAGACTGACCATGACTTTGGCGTCAGAGACAGCGAGTCCATTGCTCAGGCTGAGTCATACCATCAACGCAAGCCAGTCCTCCCTGACCAGTGGGGCCTCTCTGCCCAGCTCTCTCCTGTCACCTTACCCGCATCCGAATTACTGTGATATTCAGGAGTCTCAAACCCCAAACTGGCTTCTATGGCTTACTCTCACAAAACAAAGATGGGAACTGAAGAAAGATATTCCAAATATGTGCATCTTTTCAGTTGCTCTGCATACTTCAGTGAGCAAAATTTTCTTTTTTTTGAGACAGAGTCTCCTTCTGCAGTCCAGGCTGGTCCTGAGCTCACGATGTAGTCCAGACTGACCTTGAACTCACAGTAATCCCTTTGCCTTACCCCATCCTGAGCTTACAGGCATGTGCCACTACATCCAGCATATGTGGTGCTGGGGAATCAAACCTAGAGCCTTGTACTTGCTAGGAAAGCATTTAATTGCTGGACCATTCCTCCAGCCTCAGCAAGCAAATATTTTAAACTACTCAATTTTAATATCAACCAGGCATTTGAGGGTTATCTTGCTCATATTTGATAGAAATCACCAACTGGCAAATTGCAACTCAGCTGGCAGCTTCATACTTTGAGCACCAAAGACCCTTAGCACTGTTACAGCTCTGGGCTCTGATTCTGCCAGGCAACACCAGTTTGAACCAATGACATCAGTCAACATTATTTATTGCAAATCTCTGCCACTGCCAGCTGTCATTAGTTTCTACCAGATGCCACTGGTCAAATCATTGGCTGCTGGTTTCTGGTGCTTTTCTGGGATAAATATAATCCCCAGGCTTTACAACTCTTTTTTTAAACCAACTTCCCCGTTCACACTACTCAGGATAAGAATACTGAGTAGATTTATGGAAGATTTCCAGCCCACCCTATCCTAGAAATAAGTCAAAAGCACATTTACAGTACCACTAAAGCAACCTTTATTTAATCAGGCTCTGTACTATTGACCAACCTGACAAGTGTGGGAGGAATACAGCAGTTGCAGTGCGGTGATTGGAATCCTGAAATTGGGCAAAAGCCTTCTTGTTAATTCAAAGTGGTCTGAAGTCAAACTTTCTTATCTGGAGCCTAATTCTCCTGCTGGGTTCAAATTCAAGCCCACTGCAGTCAGGGTAGACATCTCTCAGAGAGCCACCGCTGTCATGGAGGGGACTCCATATAAACAGGGTACTTAGCTGTTGCATCTCTTAAAAAATGGAGAGATCAGAACTGGAGAATCTTCAAGAGGGCTAGCTGTGTTAATCACAGCTCACTAGAGTCTGGGGAGGCCAGGGATATTAACAAGGCAGCCCAGCACCTGCCTGCACTCTGCTACCTTAGAAGTGGTTTACCACTCTCCTACAAAGGGGCCTCATCTTCTGGAGCCACAGGGGCGGGGCAGCTGTCAAAGAAGCTGGAGTGGCTGTGAAGTAACCTTAGGGGTGGCAGGAGCACACAAAGGCAAGCTGTCCCAGTTCTCCCTCATGGGACCATAGGGGAGCAAGGGAAGTGAGCAAGAGCAGCGCAACACTTGTTGGCCAAACCAAGTCCCCTCTGGCTATCACAGGAAAGGGGGAGTGAGACCCTTCTTGACCCTTTCATTTTGTGTAATAATTCCAAAGCCCTGGCTTTCTCTCAAAAAGTTTTGAAAAATCCTCAAAAAGATCCCAATGGAGGGATCTTTATTTTCTTTACACTAAAAGTATGTTTTTGTGGCACTTACGGGAGGAATAAGTCGGAGCAGGAATATTTAAAAAGAGAAAAGAAAAGAATGATAGAGTAGGAAAATTTCAGAGTGTGGAAATTCTCCATTTACACTATAGGAAAATATATATAATTCATATTACCCTGATATGTGCAAAAACTTTAATAAACCCAAAATAAAAGCATAAAACCACCATACGTAACCATACACCCATGGGCACATGTAACTGTTTACCGTACTTTATCTTGCTACATAAATTGTACGCATACGTAACTACTTGTATGGGCTCACAAAAATAGTTCTTCTGTCGTATAGTTTATTGCACTATTTTCTTTACCTCTTTACCGCCCTTGTTTCAATTTCTCCCGTCTACAACATGTTGTATTACAAAGATCAAAAATGTTATAATTTTGTAAAGTTTTTGGCGTAGTGTCAAGTACAAATCAAGCAATATCTCATGTTTAAAATAGACTAAATAGTAATAAATTTAACCAGTGGAACAAAAGATTTGTATATTGACGTGTATAGCATAGGAGAGAAATTAAAGATATTGATAAAATGAAGGACAGCCTGTGAGGATTGGAAGATTTAATACTGTTAAAACGTCAATAATACTCAAAATAATCTATAGTTTCAATATGATCTCTATTACAATCCCAATACTTTTTTAACAAAAGAAAACCACTATCCTAAAACCTCAGGGGACACTGGCTACCTAAAACAATCTGGAAAAAGAATAGAAAACTAGGGTCTCATATCCTTGCTTTCAAAACTTGTTACCAAGCTACAGCAGTGAAAACAGAAGCCAGGCCTCTGCCCAGCCTCTGCCTTATCTGTAGCCCCCAATTGTTGTACCTGCCAGGGAATGAGTAGGCCGAGCGTGCCTTGGCCCAGGGCTTGCTCCTCCTGATCTTGCCTCAGTGCAGAGCCCCACACAGTCAGTGTCAACACACAGGGACCCGAGACGGACCTACCTCCCTGATGACAGGCAAGAGGTCTCTTTAAATAAAAAGGCCTGACGGAGCTGATGCCCTTTAAAGATGTCTGGCAGTTACTCAGTCTTTGTTTAGCTACGAAACCTCTGAAGCTTAAAAAAAAAAAAAATGAGATGGCATGCTGTGGTGAATCATTCTCCAGGATACCTGTGCAGCCTGAGTTGGAGGAGAATTCTCACATTGGAGATTTCAGATCAGTAATGTATGGACCAAAATGTGTGCTGGGTTTTGTCTATTTGTCACTAATTAGTAGCATCCTGTATTCTTTTATCATATACATGTATATATGATATTCAATAGCTACAGTGAGCTTGAGGATTTTGTATATATATATATATCAACAACAGCACAATCCCTTCCCCCTCACTGATCTTCCTGCTCCCTCCCTCACCTCCCCCACAACTCCCACTATCACAAGCATTTGGTTCTATAAAATGCCTGTATTCTAGGTTTCTCATATTGGACAAACCATGAGATATTTTATCTCCTGAGTTTGACTCACTTTGCTAAACATGATGGTCTCAAGTTGCATCCACTTACCTACAAAAACCTTAAATTTATCTGTCTTCGTAGAAAAATCATACTCCATTATGTATATTAACAACAGTTTTTGTGTCCATTCCTTTGTTGATAGATATTTCAACATCTTCCACAGTTTAGCTATTGTTAGTTGTGCTGCTATAACCATGGTATACATGTATCTCTGTTATGTGTTGTTTTTAACTCTTTTGGAAAGATACCCCAAAAAGGTATCATTGGCTCCAGTCGAATACTTATCTTCAGCCTTTTGAGGACTCTCTGTACTGCTGTGCATGGTAGCTGTGTCAGTTTACAGTCCCAACAGCAATGTAACAGGGTTTCTTTCCCCAACAACCTGGCCAGCATCAGCTGCTGTTCGATTTCTTCATACACGCCATTCTCACTGAGGTAAGATGCTATCTTAGTGATGTCTTGATTGCATTTCTCTAATGGCTAAGGATGTTGAACATCTTTTCCTGTATTTGCCATTTGAGCTTCTTTGATTGAGAGCTGCCTGTTCATTTCAGTTGCCTGTTTTCATTACAAAAGTTCATCAAGCTAACATATTACTAAATAATAGTATACTAAGTTTCAATACATTTATTTCTTTACTACACTTGCTCAAAATAGATCACTGTCATCATAAAGGATGTGTGTTAATATTTATTGATTGTTTACTGTATTTAAGGTCTTTAAGTATATTATTTAATCCCCACAACATCTTTTTTTATACCTGTGAAAACACATGTAGGTTTAGTGACCTGTCTAACATTAAATAGTCTGTCTTAGCTACATATTTGTCATTTGTGACCCAATACCTGTCATCCACAACTTTAGGGAAGAAAGATTTATTGTAGCTTAGAGATTCAGAAGTTCTCAGTCCATTCACCGGTGGGCAGCTAGAAGATGATGGAATCACATGGTGGGGCCACAGCTAGAGCCAGAGCCAGAGCTGGTGTTCTGGGGACAGAGATCCTCACGGCAGCATGGCAGAACTGATACTGGACTAGGAGGAAGGGCAGAACCAGCACACACCCCTCCAGGTCAAGCCCCAAGCATCCACCTACCAACACTATCCACCTCCCAACACTACACAGTATCCGTAGGCATGCGAGGCTTTTGGGGACACTCCAGATGCAAACCATGACAAGGACTATACATGGAGAGCTAGGAATCCTATTAAGCAGGCTCATCCGTAATTTCCTATAAATTAAAGCGTGACTTTGGAAAATTCTCTTTCATAGTTTTGTGGGCCCTTTTTCCTTATTTGTGAAGCAAAGAAATTTGACCAGATGTGTGAGATTTGCTTCTGTGACTACCACCTGTTTCCTTTTCTCTGCAAAGGGCTCCACCTGGACTTCTCAGGAAGGTGCCCACCAACATTCCTCCTTGGATTAAGGGTGCCATGCTGTGGGCTGCAAAGCAGTGCTGTGTTGCGTAGGCACTGACCGTCCCTGAGCTTTTAGTTCTGCCCCATGCAACCCTGACTCTTGTGCCTCACCTTCCTCTAGCCACCAGAGACCCTCCACTATCTGAGCAAAGGTCCCTGAACTCTGAAATGACTCAATAAACAAAAATAATACATATAGGGCCAGCCTGGGCTCCATAGCGAGTTTAGGACCAGCCTGAATTACAGAGTAAGACCCCGTCTCAATAAATAAATAAATAAATAAATAAATAAATAAATAAATAAAGGCGACACATAAAAAAATTCAAGACTCAGGAGAAAAGGAGCAGGAGAATAGGGTTCTCATTAACATTCTCATTACATTTTCCTTTCTTGTCTTCATATCACAGAATTTCTTCTCACTTGCCTATTTCCTACAACTCTTGGCAGTGGTAAATATCTAGCCACCAGATCCAAGAAAAAAAAAAAAGGAAGAGGAGGAAAATGAAGAAGAAAAGGGCCTTGGCAGCACTTTCTGAGTTCATTATAGTTAATTCCAACCGTGGCTGATCAAGCTACCAATGCAAAGTCACCAGACAGAGAGTTGGAAAGAGATGCAAGCCAGTAGGAGCTGGTGCCAGCATGTCATGGAATCTGGGTCAGTACATGTCATCTGTAGGCACTGTGGCCCCAAGTGGTGTCTGTTCATTATTTATTAACTTTTTTAAAAGTACACTGAAATTGTAAATAAGATGATTTCTGCTTTAGTCACATTTTCTTTGCTGGGTCGGACAAGAAGCAACACCTACAACTTAAAGGAGGAAAGGTTCGTTTTAGCTTAGTTTCAGGAGGTCTCTGTCCATTCCTGGGCAGCTAGTAATGATGGAAGGGCTTGACAGAGGTCTAACCAGAGAGAAGCTGCTCACGGCCCAGAGCAGAAGGACAGAAAGCCAGGTGAGAGGAATAGCAGAGATGGCATGTTTCCTTTCAGGTCAAGTCCCAGTTACCCGACCCTTCCGGGAGAAGCCAAGCCCAGCAATCTACCTTGTCTAGGCAAGCCTCGCCTCTTAATGTCAAAGGAAATCATTGGGTTGACCCCTGTGATTGAGTCACCTTCTGAACACGGGTATTTTGGGGGACATTCCAGATCCAAATCATAACAGATATCCATTAAAATGGTTATTTATTACAAACAAAACCTTGCTGGGTTAGTAATAAAAAGAAGCTATCGTATTTTTCCATGACTTCCCTAGATGTTCCTCAGGATAAGGCAGGTGAAGTGATGGCTTTTCTATCTTCAGATAATTGACTTGCCCAAATCAGATGAAACAATTGTTTCTCTGAGATTAGCAAGTCTCACAGCTTTAAAGTAGCTTTGATATAAAGCCTCAATTTGCTTTATTATCAAAAGCTTACAAAACCAATGAAAAACATCACCTCTACAGAATGCTAACACTGTTATGCACTTTTATAATACTTTTACTCTACATTATTATAGTCAAGACGTGTGCAATGTGAAGAATAAAGCCTCTGGCACCTCGCTGGCTGGATTCAAATACCCGTCCTGCCACAGTGGTGTGTCACCTTGAGCAAATGACTTAACATCTCAGTTGTCTTAGTTACTTTCTTGTTACTGGGACAGAATAACTAACACACACAGCCTAAGGGAGGAAAGTTTTACTTTAGCCCACAGTTTCACGAGCCATTCATGGGCTGGCAATGATGGAAGCACATGGCAGAGGCAAGCCAGGGGGTAGCTCCTCACAGCATGGTGTAGGAAGTCAACTCCCGCAGGAAGGGAGGAGTTACCTTTCCAGGTAGTCCTCACCTTCTGGGTCAAGCCCAGTGTTCTGCCCACTTTGTCCAGGCCCCACTTCCAAATAGCCCATGGATCTATAGCTGACCCACAATCTCCAAATACATGAGGCTTTTGAAGGACACTTCAGACCCAAACCATAATATCAGTACTTTGGTTTTTCTCAGCATAAAACAGTATTCGAAATAATGATAGCTGTTTTAAAGGTTGGGGGAAACCACATACAACATACAGAACAACATGTGAGAAGTGTTAGCAGTTACTATCATTAAAAATAATCAAGCATGTCTTGAATGTTGCCTAGTAATCTTACCAACAAGATGGTGTGGTCCTTAATGTCCTTTCACAGGTCCCTGCGGTGCTTATCACATGTGTGACCTTAGCAAATTCTTTCTGAATAAACAAATAAAATCATTAATTGATTAGATGCAATTGATCAATGACTCTAAAACAACCTTGTCACAAATAAGCCACTCATTCAGTATGTCATCAGGATTAGGGATAGTCATGTCTCCAGAAGGTCCTCTGAGGGAAGAAAGATGGCCAAGAAAAAGATGTGGAGTAACTTTCCAAACCTATTTTACATTTATGTTCAAGAATGTTTATTTTATATAAATAAGAAAAAGTGGAAACAGACTAAATACTCATTGCAAAAGGAAGGGTTGAATAGATTTGATGAATCCATGAGATATGTTTTAAGTAATCACTAATATGAAAAAAAATACCTTAACTGTAATAAGTGAAATATAGCATGTAAAATTATATAAACAAAATAATAAGAAAGTTTCTTTTTAAATGTGTTAGCACAAAGAAATTTTAAAATCTTACAAAAAATGTACCAAAATCTTTATGAGCTCTCTGTGATTGGTAGGCTTGGGGTGACTTTAAAAATGTCTCATCTTGATATATTTCTATATTTTCTAGTTTTTCTAAAAATTATAAGAAGAATTGCAATTGCGTAAAGTGGACCTGCACTATCAATCTTGAATTCATGTCTCAGGAAGGAAATTTGTGCCCCTTTATGTGTAGGGATTCACAGAGTTGGTCACAGCTGGTCTGTTCCACCACCTATTTGCAACTTAGGCTGGTCTTCAAAACCACCCATGCCCATCCTGCTCCCAGCCACCTACCAGATCCCAAAATGAACATGACAATATAATCTATGTGCTGCAAATATGACACCAACATCCCACCAGTTGGAAGTGCCATTGATCACCTTAATTCTTCACATTCCTCTTAGACAGCTAGCATTAGGCAAATATAATCCACCTCACGTAGACATATTTTCTCCTATTAAAAACCAAGCACATCTGTGTTATCTGCTGTCCTTGAAGTGCCTGATACAAGGAAAGTGTGATTGAGGAGCTCACTGATAAGGCTGAACAAATATGTCTTTTGAAATAGGCTACAGGAAAACCTCAGATTAGAGATACATTAAAATCTAGCAAAATTCAAGTACAAGGTGCTTCCTGACTTAGTGAAATGTGAATTTTGCAATATTCTTTTAAGAGTCATTGTATTGCCTTCAAATCCATGTGGGCTTGAAGTACAACATTGTAAGTCTACACTGAGAAAGGCAGTGCTTATTAAAAATAAGTAAAAATGACATAGAATGAGTATATCAGCCAAGTATGATTTGGTCCATCTGATGTGTTTTAAAACAACTTATTGGAGATATTGGTAATGTTTGAAAGAACTTACTCCCTCAAGTGGTACAGTGTTTCTCAATCTTACTTTTAATATGTTTACCTACACTACTTCTCAAGGCAACTGGGGCCGAAGCCTCATCGATTTCAAACAGCTGAACCAAACCTATAACATTTGTAATACATCTAGCAGAAGAAGAGGGAGAGGAAGAATGGGCCTAATATGGCCCAGTGAAGCTGGAGAAATCATGCAGATGTTTTTTTCTGTCCTAGATCTTTGGCTGTAGATGGAGAAACAAAGCAGAAGTACTATTTTAATTTATAATGAAAATCTCAGAACATTCAGCACAGGGTCCCAAATGAGAAGAGACAGGACAGTGGCTTGGCAACTCCTGAGATAGTTTTGGGGGAAATTGCTAAAACCAAGGAATATTTTTATTGTAGACTAGATAATATTGAATGGTCAATAATTTTATGGAAATAATTTATTTACATATTTATTAAGCATTTCATTCATATTCTCTGCTTTATTCTTGATTCTTTTTATTTTGACTGTCTGCCCCAGTTAGAATGTAAGCTTCAGGAAGGAAGGAATATTTTTGTTTTGTTTTTCTGTTTGCATTTACACTATCCCAATACATTGGAGGTGGTCAAAATATTTGTTAAGAAATCAAGCTCCCTCGCAATCAAGCAGCCTATGTCTTCATTGAAAGTCTACAGTGAATCAAAACAGCACTGGATTTGGAGTCCCAAAAAGTAGCACTTTGCTTGGCTTTTAGTAGATGTTCAAAGATCGTTTATGTTTGAACAGATGGTGGAGTACAAATAGGTAGATGTGAATGAGCAGATAATGGAAAAGTAGGTTAGTATAACTCTCCTTATCTGCAAAATCATAATAATAACTCAGCAGGACAGCAATATGGAAACTGTCATGGCATCTTCGTTGTTCAGCAATTCTATTTTTCTTGTAGCCGATTTTAAAAAAAAAACAGAACAGGGTGAGAATAATCCAAGCAATGTGAAATAAGGAAAATTAAAACTATTTAATCTCTTACCGAAATGAAAAAAAAACAGGAATTGGGGCAAGACTATAGGGTTTTATTCTGTCTAAGATGCTGCCTATGCAAAATAATGCATAAATGAACCTACAGGGTCTTCCAGGATGAAACAGGTGAATGGCTGCTGGCTTCTAGTGAGATGAGAGCAAAAACCCAGAGTCAGTTTCAGACTACGGGCATCCTGGAATGAAAAGATCAACTGCCGGGTACATTGATCCCTGGGATCTTAGCTCTGGTCCTCAAGTCTCAAAGGTAATGCAGCTCCAGTGGCTTGTTCCTAAGTTGGCTCTTGCTGCCAACTTAGGTGAGATGAAGGCTTCATTACGCAGGCTGCCTTGTCTCTGTGTGTGTGTGGAGATTTCACACTACAGGGCAGATGGCTTGCTCTGTGAAAGCCAAGGCCTCCAGAGTACAGTGCCAACTTTTCAAGGCTGGAAGATGAGGGTGGCCCAACACACCTCTGAGTATGTCCTGTTTGGGTCTGGATAGGTTGAGTGGCTGATTCCTGGAGGCTAAGGTAAGCAGAGACAGTGTGGAGCTTTAAAGACCCTGTCTACAAGATTTTCTCAGTTGGCCTCTATCCTCCTCCTGTGTCCAGAGTAGAAAGACTAGGATGGAGGGGCTCAAGAATACCTCAGACCAGCAACAGGGTGGGACTTGGGCCCCTTCTGCCATAGCAAGGAGGTTTTGTAAAGTGTTCCAGCCTCCTCTTGAAGCCATGGGAAATAGTTGTTGGTAGTTATCTGGCATCAATTGGCTGAAAACAACTTTTTTTCCTGCTGTTGTTGACTTGGATATATAGGATTTGAAAGTGCCTTCAAGCCATACCTAAAGCTGTGGCATGCCTTAGCAGAGCACCTCAGCTACCACTGATTGTTGTTTAAAGAGGTAAATTTTCCTCAAATCCATAGGAGACTGCAAGTATCCCACAGGCACCAGAGTCCTTACTGTGCTAACTGCTTCAAGTCCCCATCACTGTAGGGTCTGGGGGTGGCTAGACTTTGGCCAACTTGGAAACCAAATCTTGGCATCAGAAGCTGATGGGAAGTTCCAAATGCGCCTTCCTCCTAGAGCACTGATAGCACAAACCCTCCTGTGTCAGGGCATGACATTCCTGTCTCTGTCCACAGGAATGGTAAGGCTGCACAGGTGGCCTAAATACAGAATGGAACTATGAACAGCAAAGTTGGCTGGCTGCCCATCTTCAGTTGATAAGGCAACTGCACTTCTTAATATCCGTCATGGTTTGGATCTGAAACGTCCCTCAAAGGCCTCATGTACCTATGAATACTGTGTTGTGTTGGGAGGTGGGGCCTGGCTGGAAGGGACAGACGCTTGAGACTTGACCCAGAGGGGCATGTGCTTGTTCCATCCTTCCTCCCAAACTTCTCTATTCTGCCATGCTGCGATGAGGATCTCTGTCTCCGAAGCTCTGGCTCTGGCTATAGCTGCATGCCCACCATATGTTTCCACCATTTTCCAGCTGCCCTCCATGAACGAACTGAGACCTTCTGAACTGTGAGCTAAAATAAATCTTTCCTCCTCTAAATTGTGCAGGTTGGGTATTCTGTCACAGCAATAAAAAGGTAACTAAGACTATATCCAACATGCAAACCAGCTCCTGCTGTGATGTGGCTGGCCTGTGGTACAAAATAGAGTTATCTTCCTCGTGTCTTTGTGATAATTGTTTCAAAGAACCATTCACGGAAATGAATGTGCCACCCTAATTTTCAGAGAGTCACCTCTGTCTTTGAATGTCTTGGAAGTTACAATCTGAGCCCTAAGAACAGTGGCTAACACAGTTAGTAAAGCGGACGGAAGAAACTGTATCAGGTGTGTCCTACCTGCACCAGCCAGTTTTGTTTTGTTTTGTTTTGTTTTGTGTGTGCGTAAAGAGAAACAGTCTTAGATTGACCTGGTGGTGCAGGTCTGCAATCCCAGCACTATGTGAGGCTGAGGCAGGAGGATTGCAAGTTTGAGCCCAGCCTGTGCAACTTAGTGCTTCACTGAAACTGTCTCAAAATGAAAACTAAAAACTAGGCTGAGGATGTAGCTCAGTGTGAAGGCCTTGGGCTTGATCCTAGGAACCACCCCCCTAAAACACACACAAGAGGAACTGACTTGAGACACAAATAAAATATGTAAAATAGGTAATATAACTACCAAAACTTATTAATTTTTTCATAACATTTTTAAAAATGAAGGGAAACTGAGAACCACAGGTTGTGTATACCTACAAGTGCAGACTAAGGTAAAAGGCATGGAAACGTCTTCCAGAAGTATAATGAGATTCCAGACCTAACTAAACCTGTTCTTCCACAACCCTACCAAACCTAAAACAAGGGTAAGAGTCCCAACGTCTGGGAGGGACCTCTCAAGGTGTGGATTGTAGTGTGGCTCTCTAACCCTCCCTCTGCGTGCTGGAGGGGTTCAGGGGAACTGTATTCATCATATCCCATCCTTCCAAGAGCACGCTCTGCCTGCTTACTAAGATTCCAGGCTGATGGGGGCATTCAACAAGCGAAACCATTCACTGGTGTAGCCAAAGTGCTAATACAATGCTCAGCACACAGTAGGTGTTTAAAGAAAAATTGCTGAATAAAGTAGCTCATTGAACTCTTCCTGTGCTAGCACCATGCTAAGAGATTTTCAATGATTATTTCAGCTATTTTTTCATAAGACCCTTGCAAGGCGAGTGCCAGCTCATTTCTAGATGAGGAAATGGAAGCTGAGAGGTACTGAGCGTTATGGGATGTAACAGGAAGTGAAGTCAGTCCCCAAGCCTCATCTTCATCTTCAAACACGCCGCTCTTAACACTGTTCTCTTATCCTACACCATTCACTGAGGTCAGAGACCGGAACCAGAGCACATCGGGAAGGAGAGAAAGAAAGTGCCCTCGATTTTCACACTCTGTCCGTGGCAACGGCCTCTTAGAACTGGGCCTCAGGTCCATCGGGCCCAAAGAAACCATGTCATGGCCCATCTCCCGCTCAGTGGCGTGTTTCTTTGAGGCTCTGCCAATTAGGATCCTCCCTGCCCTCCTTTGCGTCTCTCGGACTCATAGTTCAGAGGAACTGAGTTAGGCGGGGTGATTCATGTGAGCAAATTTTCAAATTAGGACTCTCAGCTGGAGGATAATGTCTCAGACAACACCCTATAATTCCATTTACGAATACAATGCTTTTATCACTGTGATCGTTACGTGCAGCTGCCTCTGAAGCTGGATCACTAGCCTTCCAGTATGAACTCTGCACTGGAACGATCACGTGGGGGTGTGGAGGGGGGTTCCCTTCTGGGTAGACTGGGTGAAACGATCCACCTGGAATCATGCCAGCAGAGCTTTTAAACATGCCTCCCTGTGGAGCAAGTTGCGGAGGCATGCGCCAGGTGACATCCTTGAATGGGAATGTTCTACCAGGAGAAGACACCACCCCTCCCACCACATTCCCACTGGGAGGCTGCAATAAATCAAGTTTTCCTTCAGCCTTCCAGGAAAGCTCACTGATTACCCAATTCTGGGGCCTTCATGGGCTGGATAATCTAAAGAACAGAGAATAGATCAGAAGGGGCTGGAGCTGAGGCATTCCCAGAAGCCACTCAGTTATTAGCGTTATTCAGTCAACCAGACGGCCTTAGTGAGCTCCCATGACAGGCAAGGGAAAGGAGCTGTAGAGACTAAAAGTGCCCAAGCCCTGCCCTCCATGTCCATCTCATCCCTTAGGGAGACGACTCATGCATACCCGCTGAGACACAAAATAGAGGGAGGCGTCAAATAAATGTCACAGGCTTGGGGTGCTGGAAGTCTTTAACGACTGGCTACGTTTTTCAGGGAATAGCTATGTTCTCTAAGGGCTAAGACCAGGGAAAGCTTTGGAAAAGATGGAAGCTATTTAGAATGTTGCAGGATGGCTCTGTGGGATAGAGAAAGGAGGAGCACAGAGAGGGGCAGGGACAATTTATATGTCTGTGACAAGAGTCTAATCATTTATCTATTGCTCATCCTGACCCAAATGACTGAGCTGCATCTAGGGCTTGAATTTGGCAAATCCTGTGGGCTAAGTCCCAAGCACATAGGCGTTATTACTTTCTCACAGGCCTCATACCTTAATCTTCAGCACATGCGCACCAAAGGCAGCTGCCGAGGCTGAGTCAGGTCTGGTAGCCCACTGTTGACTTCCTGACCAGGAAGATAGCTTCTGAGCAGGCTTCTGAAGGATTGGTTGTGATGCTGTCAGTCCTTCATACGAACACCTTCATGATCAAAACCAAAATCTCTTTGGCCCAAATCTCTCAGGTGCCTATGAGGAAGATGAGAAAGTGATTCATTTTAGAGGTACTGAGCAAGGACTGCTCAACTAGCCTGTAAATGTGACCAAACCAGAAACCCAAAAAATACTTCAAAATAGTGGCCAATCATGAGTCTTGTTGTTCTGTTCACTTCCTGGTTCTAGTTTCCCTTAGAATGCTTGGAGGTCTTATTTTCAAGGGCTTTGCATGGAGTCTGTCTAGACATGGCCAAAAATTGGGGTGTGAGGAGGGAGTAATTAGTTGCTATGTCATCTCAGGGTGACTAAATGCCCTCCAACTGGACAAAGCGACACCCAGGAGAGACTGTAACCTTTGGAATAGCCAGCCAATGCAGGATCAAGGGAGAGACTTGCACACTCAGGTACAAACACTGTATTGCACCTGCCCTGGGCATCTCTGCTTGGCAGACACCACCTTATGGATACCAAAGCCTTGCTTTGCTGTTTTTCGAGTCTCAGGGTCCCTCCTTGGAACATCTGAGCAGGTAGGCTTATTTCTCACAGTGCCCAAACCCCATCCCTCACCAGTATTCTTCCTTCTCTGAATGTCTCAGGTCTACATTTCTCTCCATTTCGTCAGCTACTGAGGTCCTCCAGGCACCACTTCCTGTGGAGTTCACCATATTCAGGTTATTGTGGCCTCTCTCGCTGTCCTTATCTAGTCTTCAAAATAACTCATTCACTAAAAGTTTGAAATTTTGAAAGTTTGAATTTTATTTAATATTTTTTGAATATTAAATAAACCAGTGTGCTGGCTGACAATCTCTTTTGTCTACGTTTTTTTTTTTTTCGCTCTTTGAATCAACAAATCCAACATCCAACCTTACGTCATTCATATACCACTATTGCAATGTTTTTCCTTTTTTTTTTTTCCTCTTTCTTTCTTTTGAGACAGAGTCTCACTCTGTAGCCCAGGCTGGTCCTGAACTCACTATGGAGCTCCGGCTAGTCTTGGACTCACAGCAATTACTCTCCTGCCTCAGTCTCCTGAGTGCTGGGATTACAGGCATGCACCTTCCCTGCTAGGCAAGGACCGTCACTGCTGTGCCATTCCTTCAGCCCCTCTATTGGTTTGTAAAACAATATTTGCAGACCATTTGTACTACTAAATAGCTTATGTGTCTCGGCATGATGGCACACACTTGTAATCCCAGCATTCTAGAAGGCTAAGAAGGGAGGATCCAAATTCCAGCTAGCCTGGCCAATTTAGAGACCTAGTAAGACCCTGTCCAAAAAAAAAAAAAAAAAGTGGAGATGTAGCTCAGTGAGAAGACCTTGGTTTCAACCAGCAGTACTGGAAAAAAAAAAATAGACTTTTTATTTAAATAGACTTTTCTTTTTGCAGGTCTGGAGATTGAACCTACGGCCTCACAAGGGCTCTATCACTGAACTATATCCGCCAGTCCAATATTTTGTATATATATGTACCATCTAAACGTCTCTTTGGTTCCACGAGGGGTGTAGATAACGTATTTTGGAAGACTTTGCTTGGGCTTGTAACATCGCAGTGCTCCGGTAGGAAGTGACAAAGTGCGTGCAACTTGTCTTACTTCTTGAATTTCACCTTAAATCCCCCTTCTACTCACACACCCACATTCCTACTCTCTTCTAAGCACTCCTCCTTCTCTAAACAACTAATAATTCATAAATCTTAACCTCCTGCTTTTATATGTTGGTAAGAGAGTATTAATTTTTCAAAACTCAAATGTCAACTCTTTCTGAGAACTTTAGATATAAAGTCAAGAGAATTGTGCCATTTAACTCAAATCACATGTAACAGGTGACCTAGTAGCTGCCTGCTCACAGTCCAGGCACTTGCCTCCTTCACATTGGCTCACAGGCAGATTCCTCTCAAACATAGAAATGAGCTCAGGAATGTACTGAAAGCTTCAGGATTTGGAAGACAGGTCTTCTCAGTCTGTGGTTACATTCTAGGAAAAGGAATACGGACTGATCACCGTGTCAACATAGACCTTATTGCAGTTACACCTACAACTTATTACCCCTCCGTCCCAAGAGGAAAGAAGAGGGAAGGAATTTGACCATGGAGTCTGAATACTGAATTAACATTAGTGATCACAGTTACAACTGAACTGTTCTCTCATATTACAGAAGCCTTTCCTGCTTTGTGCTCACAAGATTCCTCCTCCCAGAGGACTTAAGTCATCATAGTTCATGGTTCCCAGGAAGCAGACTCTGAGATGAGATCACAAAGCGAGCTTGGAGCCCCACCTGTGAGTGAGCAGGAAGCAGGACTGGGCTACAGGAGAAGTTGGGCTGGGCTGCAGCCACACAGTGGCCTTAGCCATCCCCATAGGTGCTGGATGGTCCTCAGGGATGGTGCTATAGAGGCAAGGAGTTGGGACCTTTGTAGTCCACTTGGCCTGTCTTTGGGTGCAAGGCACTCCCAGGAGGGATCATAATCCAGAGCAAGGCAGCCATCTTTATTCATGGACCAAGGGACTTAACCAGAAGCCCCAGCAGGCAACACAACTGCTCACCAGAAGAATGGTACTTTGGTCCTGAAGAAGGATTAGGGAGGTATTGCAGCATCCATTCCAAAAGTAGACCCCCTGGTGCCTTGTGCCCTACCTCTTCCCAAGTGTGCTCCACATCGATAATCTGTAGTATTCCAGAGATAGGATCTTCTGGTGCAATATTCATACAAATGAGGCCAAACCAAGCATTATGAACACATACAGATGAGCCTTGAGTTAAAGGGAGACAGCACTAATCAAATGGAGATCAGGTTGCTCTCAAATCAAGGACTGGAAAAATATTTATTGCTCTTTTTGGGGACTGGACTAAAGTTCGGTAATTTTGCTCTAGCCAGGGGGCATGGTTCCAAAAGATGCTTTCCCTCTTATGCAAGATTTGGGCTACTAGGCAATCATGGCCACCTTGTCCTGGGAACTGTTGAGTTTTTCTTGTGTCCCATGCTGACTATGCATACAAGCATCCCAATCTTGCAAGTCAGCTTGGACCATATGATAAGGCTAAAGGACTTTTGGTACTTGGGCTTCTGCAGCTGCTGAAAGGACCCAAAGGTAAAGGAAGAAGAAAACACATACCTGCTCCAATAGGCAGTTAACACACCCACAGTAAGTAGAATCTGACTCAAAGTTTAAGGTAGCAGAAAATAGAGGTACAATATGTAGAGAGAGATACCAACTCTTTTTATCTATTCCTAAAGATAAAAATATAGACTAGTCATATCTAGTCTGGTCTAATTCTGATCATTGAGTAGATGACTGCAGGCTCAAGGGAAGAGTCAACGTTTTCAGCAGGAGCAGCCTTCAGCTCCCTGAAAATTAAACGAGGCAACAATGATCATAAACCACACATCAGCAAAGCTAGTGGAAACTAATAATGAATTACCCAGCTGTGTGACCTCCAAACCAGTGATCTCTAAGTCAACTAAAAGCATGAATCTAGAGGGTTTATTTAGGTTACCCCTTGATAATACAGGGGCATGGTTTCTGGATATTTCCTTCTATGGTGATTCATTAGGCTTACTGGCTGCAAAAGAAAGTGAGAGGCAGACACAATACAAGTGCCTCTGTGTGTGTGTGTGTGTGTGTGTGTGCGTGTGTGTGTGTGTGTGTACATATGTGTGCGTGTATGATGGAGAGGGTGGGAAAGAGAACACATCACACGGACCTTGGTATTTTACTCTTCTACATTCATTCCTCCTCCCCTGAAAAAATCATGGGCAGGAAACAAATGTGGTCATGATGTCTCCTATCAATCTTGAGATACAGCACTAAATTTCAAAGTTACTTGACCAAACCCAAGTACAAATTTTGAGAGAAACTGGCCATCCGGAGAGACGAGGACACTCCAAAGCAAAAACCAGGCTAATTCTATAAGCGGACCCACAGGCATATTTGGTTGTCAACACAGCCAAGCCTTTGCTTTCTCTCCTTAGGCCTAGGACATTTTTACATGAAAATCTGGACCTGGGGTGCAAAGCCTGAGAGGTCAGAGTGAGGAAGGAGAAGACCTTCAGTGCAGACCTGCTCGGTGGTCTGCTTTCTTTTACGCCACCCCACATAGGCGAGCAATAAAGCCAACATCACAAATGGCTGGCTCATTTTCACTCACTCTGTTCTCCTTGGGAACCACAGCATAGATCTGAGACGAGCCCATGTCCTTCCCCATCTTCTCCTTAAATGGGTCTGATTCAGGGAAAGAGAAGACCACTACTATTTTGTGGG